>PVKA01003469.1:79781-109700 GCA_004027165.1 Ctenomys sociabilis
AAAAAAAAGAAAGAAAGAAAAGAAAAGAAATAAAGAAGAACATTAGGAATTACTTTGGAAACTAATATTCCAATAAATTGGAGAATGTAAAAAGAAATGAATAAGTTTCTAAATACACATGGCCTCCAAAACTGAAACAAAAAGATATGAAAAAGAAAACCCTATGGCGCATGCCTGTAATCCCAGCACTTAGGAGGCTGAGGCAGAAGGATTGTTGTGAGTTCAAGACCAGCCTGAGCTACAAAGTGAGCTTAAGGCCAGCCTGAACTGCATAGTGAGACCCTGTCTCAAAAAAGACAAAAAAAAAAAAAAAGAAAAGAAAAGAAAAGAAAGAAAACCCTAAACCGATCAATAAGAAGCAATGAAATTGAAGCAGTAATAGTCTCCCAACAAAACCCAGGATTGGATTTACTTCCAAATTTTATCAGACCTTCAAAGAACTAATAACTATTTTCCTCAGATTATTCTATGAAATACAAAGAAGGAATATACTTTCAAACGTATTCTATGAGGCCAGTATCACCTTGATACCAAAACCATGGGGCTGGGGAGATAGCTCAGTGGAATAAGCACTTGCCTGGCAAGTGCAAGGGCCTGAATTCAATCCCTGCCCCCACCCTCTACCCCCCCGCAAAAAAAAGATACCAAAACTAGACAATGAGACGACAAAAGAAATTGTAGATCAATATCTTTGACAAACAAGATGCAAAGTCCTCAATAAAATTGCAACTGAATTTAACGATACTGTGTAGAGATCATACACCATGATCAAGTTGGTTTTACTCCAGAGAAGGATGATTTAACATACCCAAATCAATAAATTTAATACAATACATACATTGAATCAAGAATAAAAATCACAAAATCCAACATTCCTTTATAATGAAAGCCCTGACAAAACCAGATACAGGAAGATCATGCCTCAACAGAATAAAGGCCGTCCATGACAAACTTACAGTCAATATCATATTGAATAAACCAAAATGAAGAAAACATTTCCTTTAAAATCAAGAACATTCCTGTTAAACACAGCTCTTAAAAGTTTAGCCAAAGCAATTAAGCAAGAGAAAGAAATAAATGTAACACAAACAGGAAAGGAAGAAATCAAGTTAATCTTGTTTGTAGATGCTATCATTCTATACAGATGCTTAAAAGACCCTAAAGACATCATGAAAAGACTCTTAGAACTAATAAGGAAATTCAGCCTAGTAGGATGCAAAATCAGTATATAAAAATCAATAGCTTTTCTATACACCAATAACTAGTCTGCTAGGAAAGAAATCAGGAAAGCAGTTCCATTCGCAATAACTTCAAAAAAAATTAAATAAAATTCCTAGGAATAAACTTAGTGAGATGAAAGATGTATAGAGAAAATTGTAAGACACTGAAGAAAGAAACCAAAGACTGTAGAGCATAGAAAGAACTGCCACATTCACATATCAGAAAAATCAATATTGTAAAAATGGCCATGTCATCAGAAGTGACCTGATTCAATGCAATCCCCATCAAAATACCAATAACCTTCATCAAACTAGAAAAAAACCAATCCTAAACTCACATATAAGCACAAAAGACCCCAAACAGCCAAAGAAAAGCAAAGGGAGCAATGCTGAAGGTCCATGACACACAATTTCAAAATATACTATGAGAATATAGTCACAAAAACAATAGCATATTGGCACAAAATCAGAAATACATGCCAATGGAATAAAATAGAAAACAGAAATAAACCCCTTGCAGCTACTGCCTGATTCTCCACAAAGATGTCAAAAATATATGTTTTTGAAAAGACAGCCTTTGTAACAAATGGTGCTGGGGGAAAACTGGATATCTACATACAGAGGATGGAAAGTAGATCCCTATCTCTTACTGCATATAAAAATCAACTCAAAATGAACTGACATCAAGACAAAATGAATGGAGGACAAACGAATTGATGACAGAATTAAAGACATAAATCCTTGTGGTGGATTGACACCTCTGGTCAACTTCTGACACCCAGCTGAACTAAAGCAGCATGGTGTTGGGGCGGGAGGCCCACCCAGGGACTGTTGCTGGCAGCATCAGAGGCAGAACTAGAAAAGGAGAGGAGAGGCTGTTGGGAGCTGGGAGGGGCTGTTGGGAAGGTGTTAGGGAGCTGCTGGTTCTCTTGGGCTATTCTGCTGGAGGATTTTGAGGTGCTGACTTTCCTGATGGGGACTCAGCTGTGCTCATTCATCATCAGAGGAGCCCAGGTCCTCACTGTCACTGAGGTTGGCTGTGGGACTTTTGAGAGAGCTATGGTTCTCGTCTTGAGCGTTGCTTCCTGGCTCCATTTCAGATCCCTCAGCTTGCTAACACAAGCCCTTCATCCCCCTGGATAGACTTTCTAGTTTCCACCACTGATCTTTGGGCCTTCTCAGCACAGATCCATAAAGCCAGCCTGCACGAAACACTGTTATGGTCTCTCAACCTCCAGTTGGACTCCTGGGAGGCAACCTTATGTTATGTCCTTATAAGTGGACTGGAGAGAGAAGGAAAGGTGACATCAAAGTGGAAAGCAGACAGGTGGGGTAAGGGAAGGTAGAGTAGGGGAGGCTTAGGGAACAGTGCATCTTCAAACATGTTACATTTAAAGCCACAATTAAAGTACAGTTTTTCACCAAAAAAGAAAAGAAATGATCATACCCCTCTGCGCTATGCTATCTCTTGTTGTGTCAGGCCCAAGCTTTAGGGAAGGAAGTTTCTTCATATGTAAAGTAGACTGAGTGAGGCTTTTTATTATCTGTAAATTTAAAATAGTTGTTCATATCTAAATCTGAGATCTGTCCAATATCTTACCAGGAGAATAATGCCATAAAGAATCTGTTCAAAGGGTTAATAATGATGAGATAGAATAAGCTTCTAAGACACAGCAACATCCTGGGGAAAAATTATAATTTATGATGATTTTTTTTTGTAGACCAAAACAATTAATAAATAAGAAAACATAATTTTATAGGGCATAATTCAGGCTAGAAACTAAAAAGGTAGGAACAGGCTTCTATTTTCTACAAAATGACAGATTTGGTAGTCAGAGAAAACTTTTTCTGTGTAGTGTACCTACGATACTGGACATAGTTTAAAACACAGATCAAGTCTAAGAGAACGTAAGGGAATTCCTTGCAGTCTAGAAATTTGTGAAAAGTCCTGAGATTCTGTCAGTGCTCTCTGGAGATGCCATTTACCGTGCAGGGTTACCTGGACCTGAGGCACTTAGTGGGGACAGGATAGCCAGCTAGGAGGGAGCCCTTACAGAAAGACAGATTAGATCAGAAAATCTATTTTTTCCTATTTGTAAGAGGTTTGCATTTAAAGTACACTCCCCTAGAGGGAATACTTTATATTTGCTTCTTCCAAGCATATCAAAGGTACCCTTTGAAGAATAAAAATTTTTTAAGAAAGTCAGGATTATGTGCCTGAATTAGTCTTGTCTTCAGGTGAAAGAAAGAAAAAAAAGAAAAAAAGAAAGGAAGGAAGGTAGGTAGGTAGGTTTTCCTGATACATCTAAACTCAATAGATTTGAAGCTGGGTTTCCTGAATAGCTGAATAATCAAGAATACTAATCTTGACCATATTTTAAACTAGTCTCAGTGCTAGGGTACCTTGGATATACGTGGCAGAAACAAATATATATCCCTCTGCAAGAATGTATTTTAAATGCAAACCTCAAAGATTTCTCCAGGAAAAGTTACAATGAACAAAAACATGTGGAAAAGGAGAAACCATGAGTGAAGGTTAGCAGAAATAACAAGCAATGAAGCCAACCCACAAATGTTGGCGAGAGAGCTTTATTAGATACAGAACACATAATACGTATGCTTACATGCTGATATCTTTTTTAAACTTAGAAGTATGATGAAAAAAAGAAATCATCCAAGAAAAAGGAACAGAAAAAACTTCTAGAAATTATAATTAGTGCAACTAACTCTTGACAAGATTAAGTAACCAACTATACCCAACTGAAGAGAAAATTAGTGAGCAAAAAGGATGTCCACTATAGTCCTCATCGTGTTGTCAAAAAACTTCAACTTCTAAAGAACAACAGAAATAATTATAACTTGATTTACAAAAATATATATATTTATTATGCCCAAGGGGAAGCAAGTCTGCTTCAATTTTGTCATGGTCCTGGCTTCATACTCTGCACCACTCATTATGAGCACACTGTATACGAAGAGAGCAGGGCAAATAGGAGAAAATGCAAAACGTAGGTGAAATATAAAATGCAAAGATAGCAGATAGCGGTAGCTATTCTATCACAAAGTAAGATAGGTATCTTTTCACTCTCTTCATTTCTCTACCTATGTTCCCTCTCTTTAGCCATTAATTTGTTTTGTTTTCTGATTGGATTACCTTAACTTTTTTTAAAAATTTATTTATTCATTACAGTGTCTTGCTACACATCACGGACTCTTTTCTTTTGCGGGGGGGGGGGTCAGCTCAGCCCGCCGTGGGGGAGGGGCTGGCACGGCATGTGGTGCTGGGGATTGAACCGCGGTCCTTGAGAGCTTGCCTAAGCTTGCCAAAGCAGGCGCTTTAGACCGCTGAGCTATCTGGCCAGCCCGACCTTAACTTTTTCATACAGAATCTGAGCTCTTAGCTATCCCTGCCCATACATGTCTGGGTTTATAAGTAGTAAAACAGGGAGAGAGCCATGTTCCAATTCTGTACTCTGATTCTCAAACTCTTGTATTTGGGTTGTAGAAAAAAAAAATAATGACCGTATCTCGGTCACTGACCCAGAGTCTTTACTTCACTGAAAGGACATTCTCAATCCCATGGTGTCCTTCTGGCTGGCTCTATGACTTCCATTGCTGAACAGCGCATCACCCAACCAGAGTACTTCTGAGAGTAAAATGCAGCTTTATTAATAATTATACCAGAAAGACAGCTTTGTACCAAAAAATATTCTGGTTGATCAGCAAATGATGATTTTCCTAATAATAAACAAACAAAAAGCCTTCAAAGTCCATGCTGCTGAGCATGGTGACACATGTCTGTGATCCCAGCACTTAGGAGGCTGAGACAGAAGGATCAGCCCAATTTGAAGCCAGCCTGGGCTACAATAGTGAGTTCAAGGCCAATCTGAACTATATAGTGAGAAACTCACTCAAAAAATAACAAACAAAAGAAGGTCCATGCTGCTTATCTGTGAGACCAGTGAATTGCTCGTATATCTTGGAATTATTTTGCTATAAAATAAACTCCCCTAAAATAAGCTCCCTACTCAAAAGCAGTCTTGGGTGGGACAATCTGACAATACATAAGATGTGATTTAAAAAATACAGTGTATGTTTAAATGTTTTAAACCAATTTATACAGTAAGAGACACATTTTTACTAATTCCACTCCTAACACTCTCCCGTGCCTCAGACACACCTTTCTCATTATTCTTGCCACTTTCTGAAGCAGTCCTGGAAAGCTTCTAACATGTCATTAAATTGTGTTGTCACAGCTGCCTTGATGTCATTCACAATGTTTGCCTTTCATAGCTATTTTGTCTTTGGGAAGGAGGCCTTGGCTGCGTGATGCCAGATCCAGTGAATAAGACGAATGAGGACACACTGGTGTTTTCACAGGCTGGCCTTTCTAGTGGATGGCACCTCATAGCAGCATTTATTGACTTTTTATCAGACTCATACAGATACTCACAGAAGTGGACTTCCAGCACTACTTCAGAAACCACCAAGAACAATGGGATGTATGTCAGCCGGGGATGTATTTTGAGGGCAGTGAATGGCAATGTGCTTTCACTATAATAAAAATTTGTAAATTCACTGTACTTTTCAATCACTCCTTGTATATGTTACCTAGAATGTCTATAGAGTCACGGGCAGAAACTATACCATAAAGACAGATTGAAATCCCCAACATGTCACAAGAAGAATGAATTACCAACCTCTTATGATATATACATGTATAGTCAATCTACTACCAGGTGGCTGTTTGATGCCTCTTGATTAATATGTCTATGGAAAGATTAAGGTCTGTTTGCTGTTGCTGGCAAATATGATATACCACACTGGTAGTATCCAGCCTGGTGAGGAGAAATCTGGGCTCATGAAGCTGTCCTAGGTACCACGCCACATTAATTAGGACCCCAGAGAGCAACATTTAGGTAGCTGAGAGAAGAGGCTACCATGCGGTTGTCAGGTGACAAATGAACAGCCTCCTCTCTGGCGAATATCTTTTAAAAAACATTCACAGGAGAACCAAATATTATATCATGCTAGTGATATTCCATGAGGTTCACTTACATACCTTTTGTTCTAAAGCTTCTTCTCATTAGTTCTTACTCCTTCTGAGTCCTGGCCATGTAGCCAAACATTTAGTCCCTACCCTATCTGATTAGGCCACAGATTATCTTTCCTCTTGGGAAAAGCTGAAAAACATATTCTACTTAACATTACTCTAGAGAGTTTTTCTTCTCTGTTGTTCAAGATTGTTCCTGAATGGAGCTACAGTGCTACAGTTGTCCAGAGCAGGATTCAGACCAATCTGTAAATCAGGTATAGAGGTAGATTTAGACATAGATGTAGACATAGATATAGAGATGTAGATCTAGATATGTCAGGGAAGTCATAAATCCCCATGTCTAGGGCTGGCCAAATAGCTCAGATTAAAGCACCTGCTTAGGCAGAGCACAGCAGTCAGGGCTTCCATCTCCAGGCCTGCTGTGCTGGCCCTGACTCCAGGGCATGCTGAGAGGGCACTTGAGACTGGGCGTGGTGGCACACACCTGTATCCCAGCACTTGGGAAACTACAAATAAGAGAATCACTATGAGTCCAATCTCAGAGTAGTGAGACCCTGAACAACCTGTAGACCCTGCCCTAAATACAGTGAAAAGAAAAAGAGAGAGAGAGAGAGAGAGAGAGAGAGAAGAAAAGAAATAGAAATCCATATGTCTAGGCAAAGTGGACCTACAAATCAACTATTTCATTTAATGATGAGAGTTCAGTCGAACACTGCTGACCTTATAGTGTTAGAAATGATGCTCAATTGATAAATGGCATCCCAGGTTTCACAGTCACTTGGTCTTCTGCAGTCTGATGTTTGTTTCCCACCAAAGCTTTCCCCATGAGCTATTTCTGAGAACAGTTTCCTGACAAAGAATGCTTGCATTTGCTTCACAACTGTAGAGGAATCTGCTGTTATTCTCTATCACAATTTCCACAGTCATACAGCTTCCTACTCTTCCAGAAACACATCAAGCACCTTTACATCTTTTAGACTGTAAGAGTCTAGACACAACACTATTTGCATTACCCGAATCATCTGGGAAACCTCTCTTGGCTCCAGGTCCCATTCAGGATGCCTTTCAGATCCTTCTGAACATTTGGAGAAGCACATTCAAATGTGGCTCATATGGCGTGGTCAACAACAGCAGCAAAAACACTGTCCTTTTCTGTGGTAGGAAATACAAAGAGCAGCAACTTGTCTTTCATACTCAAAACCGTATGGTGCAACCTACAGTTCATGGAGTTCATGGAGAAAAGTAGGAAGAAGATTTTAGACAAGATAACAGGCTATTATCATGGTTTTCTTTCAAAATAATTCCCAGAAATGAAGCCTGTTCCAGCTACCTTATCAAACTATGATGGGGATTAAGTAAAGTTATATCACTATTACAATGGTTCATCTGAGGTCTCTCTCAATGCACCAGATTTATGTTCTTTATAGAAGTCAAGCTAAGCTTACACAATTGCCATGTATTTATATTCTACCAGTTTTTGAATCATGTCTTTTGTTTAAGCTGAATACACATTTAGAGATCCCCAGATCCCACATAACAAACTATCCAAATTCAAGGATTTGCAAGATCTGCACTAATGGTGGTTGGACAGGATATTATGTCAGCTTTTAGTGCTATGGTCATCCACTAGGTAAATAATTATTCAATCTTTGATATAATTCAGCTGTATAAAAACATGTAAATATAATATCATGTATGCACCTTGTACAATACCAAAACGTTATGAAAACAGTTTGCAATGTATTATTTCATCTACTCTGTATGGTTATGGTGTTTTGAAACTGTCTGACATTTGTATTTCAATAAAATAAAAATAAATGAAAAAAAAAAAAAAGAAAGATCATGCCAAGTATTTAGATGTAAAAAAAAAAACAAATTCAAGGATTCCTTTAGGTCTACTCACGTTAAATAGTTCTTGCCCATCAGACTCTTATTCTGTGACAAAATACCCAATACACATGTCTCAGTCACTTTCCTCATCACTGAGACATGATTGCTGACATGTGCCACTCAGAGGAGGAGATGCGTATTCTGGCTCACAGGTTGAAGTTTTCAGGCCCTTACCTGCTGGTTCCAAGGGAGGGTGACCTGGCAGAAGAGCATGGCCAAGAAGGGCCGCTCACAGCACGGTGGGCAGGAAGCAGACAGAATCCAGAGAGGAGCCCAGAAAGAATGCATAACCTTCTGGGCCACACCACGGTGATCACCTCTCCCAACCAGGGTCCACCTGCTCACTGCAAGTCAGCTATAATGTCTCAATAATCCAGTCACTTTCCAGAAAACCTGCCTACGAGCCCATGAGGCATTGTGGGAACATCTAGATATAAACACTAACAATACACAGTGTAACAGACAAGGACATTTATTTTGTCTGATAAGGTTGGGGATTTCAGTTCATGCTTACTTAGTTCCACCATTTGGGGCTTGGATGAAGCCTGCTAAGACAGCATGCAGTTCAGCTAAGTAGTTCGCCTGAAGGCAGAAAGAACGCAGAGAAAGAGAGAAAAATCATATGTGCTGGACTTGCTCCTTTCCTCTTTTGCTATATCTGGGGACCCTCCATTTTTACTGAAATTAAAGAATGCTTTTTGATGGTGGAAAAGGCCATAAAACACTTCTGTAATGCTGGTGTTTCTGACACGGCTTAGTTCTCATTGCTAGGGTGAATGGAGTGTCTTCTGGGCTCTTCACCATGTGGATGAGTAACTCACATCTGATAAATTTGCTTCAACAATTTCCTGCCCTAAGGCTTTAGATTTATTACTATATACAAAGGGATTTCTAACATCTCCATTTTTATTTTAGTACCAGTTTTCTCTCTACTTTTCCTCTCAATTTCTGAGAGGGGAATGCTGATGTCCTCCACTATAATTAGGGATTTATCTATTTCCCCTTTCAGTTCTACCCGTTTTTGAATCATGTCTTTTGTTTAAGCTGAATACACATTTAGAGATCCCCAGATCCTCATTCTTTACCAGACCTGTCCCTAAGGTATCCTGAGAGAACAACAAAAAAACCTTCATATTAGAATGATTAATCTTCTTCATCACAGCATTATATCCCTTCCTTGTTTTTTGGTTTTTGGTTTTTGGCGAAACTGGGGATTGGAATCAGACCCTTGCGCTTGCCAGGGAAGCACTTATTCCACTGAGTCATCTCCCCAAGCCCTTACCATCCTTGTTTTGATCAAAGTTAAATTCAGAATAAAGCAAATTTCTAGGCCTCTGTATGGCTACTTGTGTCTGTCAAATGGGTTAGCAGCCCCTATGAGCGCTTAACACAGCACCTGCTGAGCACATCACAGGTATTCCATAGAATAAACAACTTTCTTTCACCTCCCATGTGAAGGAAAGTAAAATCCCACTGTATTTATTTAGCTGCCTCCTTCCAATCAATAGGCTGAGTCACGAGAGATGCTTGGTCAGTTTAGACATGCCAATACCATCCCATCTCCCTGGCCCCTGACATGCTCAGGGTCCCACAGGAGTCACCCTGCTTCAGGTGAACCTCGCAGGGTCAAGGACCGGGAAAACCTGAATGCAAATGCCAGCTCTGCTATTCAAACAACCACAGCAACTTGCAGGTTGCTTAATGTGCCTCGGTTTCCCCATCTAGAAGGACTGACGGCTGGGGAGATAGCTCAGCAGACAGCACCTGCCCACAAAATCCTATGTTCAATTCCCAGTACAACAAAAACCCCAAAACCAACAAAAATAAATAAAAGGATTGACTAAGATAATGCATGTAAGAATTTGGCACACTGCCCTGTACACAGCAAATGCTTTTAGAATCCATTTTCACTAAATATTAATGCCCAATAAATGTAAACTTATTACTTTTGTCAATACTTATTGCTCCCAATTTTATAAATTATATACATATATACATCTATCTACATATATCACTATTAATGTCGCCTTGGAATTGCTATTAAAATAAGGTGATTACACCAGGCATGGCGTCATACACTTGTACTCCCAGCACTCAGGAGGCTGAGGCAGGAGGATCACTGCAAGTTTGAGGCTAGCCTGGGCTATAGAGTGAGTTCAAGGCCAGCCTAAACTACATAGTGAAATTATGTCTCAAAAATACAAAAAAAAAATTTTTTTTTTAACTTTAAAAAATAAGGTAATTCTGTGATAGTATGATGACAGTGTTATGTTCTATGGGATCTTATAGTGCTCTAAAATCTATGTATAAAAAATCATCAAGGCTGTAAAATAAATGTATCTATTCTACTCCTTGTCAATGAAATGATACCCTAAAATTGTATTTGAATTTATTGTTACCATAGCAATATGGAAGAGATTTTAGGTATATTTCTTTAATACTGTTTGTTCTAATTTGCAGTTTCTGTAACCTAACGGCTATGTTTGCTATAGAGATCTTTGGAGTGATTCCCAGGTAACGTGAAGTGCCTGTGGGGGCATTAATCAAGGAATTTTTTAAAGATATGAACAGCAGCTAAATAGGAAACATGCCCCAGTGTCTCCCAAAATCGAGGCTTATACAGTCACTTCGAAGATGCCCAATGTACATCCTAATGTGTAAAATATTCCTTAGGGGATGTACTTTAAATGAATCCTAAAACAAAAGAAAACGAAATTTAAAACTTGCATGGAGTACTCACTGCAAAGCCAATGGCTTTTACAGTCTCTATACAAAGCCTTCTATGAAATCATTCTGATGCATCCAGGAAAACAGCAGCGCAGACGTGTCCATGGACCCAGTTCCTATCACCCTGGGGAACAGACTAAAGCCTTACGACTAAAGGTGGGGTGTCTTGCTTCTCTGAGCACCCACAGTCCATTCGAGTGTGTCCCATACTTCTAATTAACCTTCTTATTTCTTTTACAATGACAAAAAGACTAAAGTTAGGACCTCAATTGATTTTGCTTTTCTTCCTGAGCCTCATATTTGGGGATGTTTCTTATTTGCTCTGTTTTGTTTTGTTTGTAAAATGTTAAATGAAAATGAAAAAGTATGGGCTGCAGGTGTAATGGTGTTTAGTATGTGTGAGCCTCTGAGTTCAATGCTGTAAAAGTAAAGTAGGAGACAAGTTATGCATGGCCCTACTTTAAATATTACTGATGCCTTGATTTGGGATTTAAATGGAAGGTCAATGGTATAAATAACCTCCAAGTGGAATAAGCAGAGTTTTTTCTAGGGTAACTCTGGGAAGCATGCTTAATATATTGCGGCAACTTCTCTTCCTTGCTGTGTTGGCATGGTTGATGGAGGTGAGTATGGAGTGGCACCCACCCCAGTGAGGAGGGAGGAGAGGAGAACACCTAAGTGAGGAAGTGGAGCAAGTAGCCAGAGCACACAGAGTGCCACAGAGTTCGGAATGGGCCCCTAGGGTAGTGGCCACAGATTGGCCACAGCTTTTGTGTGTGTGTGTGTGTGTGTGTGTGTGTGTGTGTGTAACCAGGGATTGAACTCAGGCCCTTGCACTTGCCAGGGAAGCATTTATTCTACTGAGCCATTTCCTCAGCCTTGATTGGCCTCTCTTGACCCTTAGGGTACCAGAGCCAGATGATTTAGCTGGTGGCATCTCCCAGTAAGAGAGCCCCCTTTCACTGGCAATGACCAGAGACCATGGCCACTCATCCAACCACCATGGCCCCCATTCATTCTCTCCTATGTGGCCCCCAAGCAGGCCCACTTATTAACTCCACCCAATCCCTCTTATCCAAACTACCACTGTCTCTGAAATAGATTTCCAGCTGAGCTCCCCTCCCCATACCTACTTTTTTTTCACTCATTCTCACAAGAGCCAGAGCAGTGTTTTCAAAATGCTGAGTGTAGCAGCCTCAACCCCACTGTTTCTCCCCATCAACATAAAATTCTTTCACGTGACCTAGGATTTAGGCTCTAACATCTACCTGTTTCTTACCTGGGATCATGTCCCTGTCCCCATCATTTTCTCAGTTCTCGACCCTCCAACCGTCTTCCAGTCCCCAGCTGGCACTACTCTCTCCCATAGCAGGATCTTTGCACATGCTATTTGTCTACCTGGACTCATCTTTTCTCTTTACCACTTAACTTTATCAACTTTCCTTCTATTTATTCTTCAGCCATTGGATACTCATCTTTTCCTTGTGAGGGCATTTCTTGTCCCATTCACCAGGTTAAATCCTGCTCTAATGAGCTTTCATTGCACTGTGTATCCCTATGTTTTTATTATTTTTCTCTCCTTATCACAATTGGCAATTTTAAGTTTATATTATCATTATTTATAATACCCCCACAATACTGTAAGCTTCTTAAGGATGGGGCTCGTGTCTGCTTCTCTTCATTTTATTGCCCATACTTGCACCATGCCTGATGGATATCAGACAGTTATAAAGAAGGAAGCCATGCATTGCAGCTGGGTGTGTTGATAGCCAGAGGAAAAGTTGAGTCTAATGTGACTTGAAGAGCTGCAACATTCCAACAAAAATTTTGGTTTGAAGGATGACAGAAGCTGACAGCCATGCTGGGCCAACAAATGGACGACAGCAGCCACGTATTGGCCTAAGAATGAAACCATCTCTGAGGGGAGGCACCCGTGCAGAGCCCTGGGTGAAGAGGTGGATGGCTGGCATTCAGCTGCGAGTCCCAGTCTGAGTGGTGTATACACACACACACACACACACACACACACACACACACACACACACACTACTCCAAGCGGGGTATAGTGGCATGTACCTATAGTCCCAGGTACTCAGGAGGACTTCAAGGCCAGGCCAGTCTGGCAACAGATTCCATCTCTAGGGTGGGGAGAAAGAGAAGGAGGTGGCAAAGAAAGAGAAGGAGGAAATTCCCCTCTGAATTTCCTCCCCCAGTGGCAAATGATGACATTGTTGTCCCCAAAACCTATCTCAAATGACCTATTCCCAAAGCCAACCCAACCTAACTCCTGAACATGTCTTAGATTTATCCGATTATCTCCATTTCTTCAGCCTTTAATCTACTCAATACCCATATCGTTGCTTGCCTGGATTCTTACAAATCCCTCCTAAGTGGATTTTTGGTCTTCATACTCAAGTTTTCCTTTTATGGACTGTTCACATTACCATCTGAGTCATCCTTCTAAAATGCCAGTCCTATATTACATGTCTGAAACACCCTCGTCTATTGGCTAAACCCCATACTCTAGAGCTTCGTGTGTAGTCTGTCTCATCTGGCCCCACCCACTTAGCTTTTTGCTTGTTAGTAGCAGTGCTGGAGATCCAACCCAGAGCCTCACAGATGCTAGGCGGGGGCTCTACCAGAGCTGCAGCCCGAGCCACTCATCTCTAATCACTCCATTAGCACCTGAGCCCTAGTCAGATCAACTAGTCAGATCAACTAGATCTCTCCCAGAGTACCAGAACATCCGGAAGAGATCTTAAAATGTCCTTAAGTTTCCATTACCTTACAAGTGCCTGTAATGGCTCCACCATAGTTGTTTCTATTCCCAGACATTTTTATCCAGCTAACTCCCATTCACACCCAGTTCAGGGTCCCCCACAGAACACAGCAACACCCCTGTCCTACATGATGCACAGCTCCCTCAGAATTCAATGCTTTTTTCTCTCTTATGACCACCATGATTTCCTCTCTGATCAGCCTCCAACACCAAATGCCTAAATGTAGCCATTACGACGTTAGTCTCTATTTGCTGCCAAGGGCAAATTGTTTTATTTTGCAAATTGTTTGGAAAAAAAAAAATCAAGAATGAAAATGCGAAGTCCCCTCTGATGACATTTTTGCTGTTCTTGTTTCAGAACAAGTAGCTACCTGGTCTCTGCTATCGCCTTCGTCCTGATGCTGCTATTCATCAGTGTTCTAGTTCTGAGCTACTTCCAGTACATGAATCTTTATAAAAGAAATGTTTATAGCCCTTACCATAAACTCAAATAAAACGAAAGCAATATTAAGCATATGTGTTGTATTGTGTTTGACAGATATTAATTATAAGCTCACAGTATTATCAAATTCAAGATTTCAGAAGTGTTCTTGAATTGCTTCCAAGCAGAAATAGTTTCATATTTGGTACACTGTTAAATTGACAATGTATTGTGTTCATTTTAAAGTAAAATACATAGGGGCTGGGGAGATGGCTCAGTAGAATAAGTGCTTCCCTGGCAAGCACAAGGGCCTCAGTTCAATCCCCAGTTTTGCCAAAAAAAAAAAAAAAAAAGTTGTATTTTTGGAACCGGGGAAATGGCTCAGTGGAATAAGTGCTTCCCTGGCAAGCAAAAGGGCCTGAGTTCAATCCCTGGTTCCACCAAAACAAAACAAAAAAAAAGTAAAATACATAGATATTCTATGTGCTCATACAGAATTTTTAAAAAAAATAAGCTGTTTGGTAATTCTAATCCTTAATACACTTTGAAAATATTTAGACGTCAAACATTATTTTGCATAAAATTTTTCATATGAAACATTGTATGGCTATAGTTACTTTGCATAGAAAAGACCTAATAAAAGCATATGGACTTAAGTAACCTGTCTGAAGCAGATTTTAAAAGTTTTTCTAGAGGAAGATGCATATATGAAATGTAAAAATTGTATTAAAAATGAGGCAGCTGGTGCTCTAGGTTTTAATTCTAAGTTAATCTGTCTCCTAACAACCACCTCAAATAAATCTTCCTGGTAGGCTCTATTACTATTGTCTCCTGATTTAAATTATAAGTTGATGCCTACATATACACACACATATATATGTGGGTGTATATACACATATATACATATTTCTTTCACTGGCTTGCCAACTTCTTGAGAGCAGATATCCTGTGCATTTTTCAGGGATGGACTAGTGATATATAGTGATTGATACATAAAAGGTACTCATTACCTTTTCAGTGACTGAACAGTGGATGGTTTCTGTTATTATACATCAGTCTTAAACTCTTACCACTCATCCTGTCTCACAGTTCATTAGGAAAATGAAAAGAACACTCCCACTTTCCACACTCCAGGGCTCCTAGGTTGCTGTTTCTGTCTCTCTTGCCTTCTGTGTCATCACTATGCACCTGCATGTCCCTATTATGCTGTCATTATGGATGAAGCATTCCTCAAACCAGAGGCCTGTACACTGGAACGTTCTTCCTTTCTTTGACCTTGAAAAATACTTCTCATAATCAAGTTCTTTCTGTGTACAAATACGCCCCCAATAACTTCCAGCTTTTAAAATAAATGCCCTCCCTGGACTCCACTTCCTATCCAGCTGTTACCCCACATTTAAGAGTTATTTCCATTTTTTCACCTTAATTTGCTTCTTTTCTAACAGCTTCTAAAAACCACCCCTGCTTGAGACTGCTCACATCAGCTTATTGGTAATCTCTATACCACTGAATTTAACAGTCTTGTGACTTCTGTGTTACTGTGTTCTTTCTGATTTTCCTCCTGCCTCTATCATTCCTCTTTCATCTTTACCTATAAATGGTGAAGGACACTAGAACTTTGTCCTTTATTTTTAACTACACATTTTCCTAGGTCATCCAACCAGTTCCAAAGCTTTAAAGTCTTTTTGTCTATTAATGTCTATTTTAGCCTATTGAATAGCTATGACTAGAGTTTATGCAAATATCTACATCTCATGGATGTATACAAGGCATCTCTAACATAGAATCATCAAACCATACCTCCAGATTTCCCACCTCCCTACAATGTTTGTTTTACATCTTATGACACTTTTATCTACCTAGATGCCCACATCAAAAATCTAGAAGTTATTCTTGAATCCCCTCTATCAAATTCATATTCAGCCTAAATGCAAGTTCTATAACTCCGCCTCCAAAATATTTCAATTCCAACTTTCTTAGTCTCCCCCACCATCAGAATCTAAGCCCCTTTCTAGCACTAAGTTCTAGAATAGTTCTTGCCATCCCCAAAGCTTTGTGATTTAAAATACTTTTTCTCATACTCTATGAGTTGGGTGGGTGGTTCCTCTGTTGGATGGACCTGCCTAGAGCAACATGGCTTAGGGGACAGGTGAAGACAATGTGGCCCTTGTCATTCATCAGACTACACTTGTTCATTTGGTGTGATCACAGGATTCTCAAAATCTCCAAGAGGAGAGGCTCCAAGTAGAAAGTGAATTTCAAGTCTCTGCTTGCATCATGTTTATTAATGTCCCATTGGCCAAGGCAGGTCAGAGGCCAGGCACAAAATCAGTAGGGGAGACACCAAAGATTATAATTTTGGCCACTGGTTATTTTTACACTCTATCACATTGATTTCCTTTTTTCTACCTCCTTTACCACTCTAAAATAATTTTCCATACAGCCACCAGAGTAATATTTTAAACACACATGGGCATGTGCGTGCACACTCCTAAAATCTTACAATCTAAACTATACCATGAATTTAAAAATTCAGGATCTGGCTTCTGACTACTTGCCCACCTCAACACCATTACCTACCTCCTTGTCCATTAATAGCAGTCTTTGACCTTCCAGCCATAGCAGCTTTTTGCTTCCTTGAATACCAAAAACTTTCACGCCTCAGCTCTTTGTACTTGTGTTCTCTTTGACCAGAATACTTGACCCTCTGATACTTGTGGGGCTTTCTGCAGTTCAGATATTTTATTACTCGTCACATAGTCCTTCACCACGCGACGCTCTATAAAATTACTCTAATGTTCTGTAAAGCCCGGTGACTTTTACTTTCTTGGTTTCCCCTACACCAAGGGAAGTGCCAGACATACAGGATACACATCGCGAATATCTGTTGAATGAAAGCACAAGCCCCTCGTGTGTCCGTGGCTGTGCTGACCCCTGAGCGCTGTACTCTTCCTACCTCAGCAGTAGTCTTATAAATTCTACATTAAGGGTTACTTCCCATCCTCCAATAGGACCCTACTTTCCTCAATTTCCTCACCCCTCCTCTTGCAAAAACAAAATAAAAGCGGAGGAGGGACTGGAAAATTTAAGGTCATGACTTTGGTCTTTCGCCACATTCCATCCTTTTCACCAGGTTCATTCAGACATAACTTAACAGCACTATATTCGGCGTTGCGTGCTTGGAAGGGGACGACTTAACCGTCCGCCAAGGGCAAACCACGAAGCATCCGCAGGCCGAGCTAAGACACTGCATGCTGGGAAATGTAGTTTTCCGAAAACAACTACTGAGGCTCGGGACCTCTCAGGATGGTGGGAACTGAGGTAAAGGGCTGTGGAGACTGCGGCTGGCTACGCTCTGCATGCTGGGAATTGTAGTTTCCCTATGACCTCGAGCCTCTAGGTTGGAGCGGCTCCGAGGCTGCCGCCATTTTAGGTCCCGAGGTACGGCAGCAGAGTACCAGAGCGCAGGCGGCTCAGTCCCGGCGCCGGGCCGACCCCGCCTCCGGGGCGCCTGGCGCCCGCCCCTCGCTCAGACTCCGCCTTTCCCCACGTGTCTGCCGCCAAGGGGAGGTGCCTGAGCCGGAGCGGGCCCGCCACCGGTGCGGCCCCGTCCTTAGACCGGCTCCTACCTGCGGCGCCCCGGAGCGGCCCGGCTGCCCGATGCTTCTGCTCCGGCAGAGACGGGCCGGGCAGTTCGCGTAGCGCCCGGCTCGGGGCCCCCGAGTCGCCTGCGGGGGTAGGAGCGGCCTCGACCCCTCGGAGAGCGGGCGGCTGGCGGACGAGGCGGCGGCCGCGGAGAGGATGGGGGCGAACCAGTTAGTGGTGCTCAACGTGTACGACATGGTGAGTGCGGCTCCGGCGCGTCCTGCGCGCACCCCGCCCCCGGCTGGTTCCCAGGGCTGGGGGAGGGGACGGGAGTCATTTTCTAAGCCTGGAGCCGGCGTCGCGACCCTGTCAGCCTCACGGCTTCGCCGGCGGCTCGGGTCCGCAGGACCCGCTCTGGGCCCGGCCTCCGGCGGCGAGCGAGCGGCGTCCTCTCAGAGGCGCTTCCGTCGCGGGCCCGACCTCCCCGCCGCCGCCTGGCACCGCAGCTGCCCCGTTCGCCGGGTCCCGAGCGCCCGCTGCTCCCCGTTTCTGCGGAAGCATGCCTGTGTCTGTGCTCAAGTCTTCAAAAACTCCCCTCGAAGTCCAGAAAGTCCCGGCTGTCGATCCCTCTGCTAGAGTCTCCTAAGGTGAACCGAAGCCCGCACACCCTCCCCTCCAGTGCAGCCCCATAAAAATGAATGTGGCTAAAAATGATCAAGAAAATAGCCCAGCTCAATCATTTGTAGATCTCGGTGCTGCTCCTTCCCTAGATCCCGACGGCCACTTTCCGGGTGATGCAACAGGTGGATGACATGACCACCGGAGGGGAAAGAAAGAACTTGTTTATTATGTCACCTAACTTTGAAGTGCTGCAAGCAAGGACTCGAGTGCAAGGAAGGACTGGTTTGCCCGATCCCCCTAGAGAGACGTGGGGCAGAGAATGACTGTCCTGGTTCGGTGAATGGTTGGGTTTGTTGGCTTGCCTGAGTTACTTCTTTTGTAAAGATGATCTCTCCCTGCAGTGCTTAGAATGTTTTGTAAATAGATTGACAGATAAAAACAATCTCCCAACGTTATTTTTGTTGGTTTAGAGATCCTTAGAGCAAAAAATCTTGCAGTGCAGATTCTTGGTTCTCATTCACAGATCTGAACTTCGTATTCTTTTGTATTGTTTTTAAAGAGTATAAATTTAGAAGGTTACAGGAAAGGACTGGGCATACCGTATGTATCTGGAATTGTGTCAGCAGACCTAGGGCCTGCCCCTGTCTTGAGGTGAGTCCACTATTAAGTTCTGATGTAAGCCTGGAGATAAAAGGAGGTGGAGACATTATTATGGGGGAGGGGAGTAAAGCTGATTCAAAAAGCTAAAGGGTAGTAGGATCAAGACAAGAGGTCCTAGAATAGCTTGGCACTTTGTTTGGCTTATGTCCCTCATTATGTCCCCAATCTCTAAAACTTTTTGTGTTTGACCAGACACTTCTTTTCTGAGACTTTATGTTGCCTTTTATTGTTTCAGTGTTCCCCACCTGAATTTTTTTCATAGACTATCACAATCACAAACCATTCCTACAAATATACTCTATTCTCAAAACTGTATCTTGAGACAGCTGTATTTTATAAATCAGGATTATGCAGTGTCCAAGATTTCAGGGCCACAATGAAACCTGTGAAAGTAAGAAAAGTTTTTTTTTTTCCCTTAAGAGCTGAGATGCAGCTCAGTACTGGAGTGCTTGCTTCTACAATATCATGGGTTCGGTTTGTAGTAGCATGGAGGCAGCTTTTGAAATAAAACTGAAAAGAATGACTTTTGGCATTTGGTAGATTGTCCGCAAATCAGGAAAGCAATTGTTAATTATATTAAAATGAAAGAGGCTAGAGATACACAAATTAGTATTTTATAAAGAAAAAATTCTGAACATTGTTAAAATATCTAATTGACCAGCAGCTTATTTCTAAGCTTTCTTAAAAAGTAAATAGTTACAGAGAAAGACAGAGAACGGGGTAAAATTACACGGTGACATGACTAAAAATGCTGTCTAGAATTTCTAAGCTACATGATCTGTTACCTTCTCTACCAAGTAATTCTTGTGATTATTTCTTAGGTATTGCTTCTTGCTATCAACATGAGGAGGAGCAAAAAATCAGAATGGTGGATAGTTGAATAAAAAACTTGTTTTGAGAGTGTTTGGTCAGTGAATATTGTATATCACTAATGCAATAACTTATTACTGATTTAATTTTGACCTCGTGGAAGCCACCAGATGAATTAGTTTGAGGAATTTTGACTATCATGAGGGAGATCAGGGAATGCTGAAAGATAAACCATTGAAACTTGAAGCTTTGGTAGGATATCCAAAAGGCAGAGGATCTGAACAGAATGGCAGAACAGGAAAGGATGGGCTGGATTTAGGATGTACTGGCTGGACCAATATAAGGAGAAAACAGGATGCTCAAAAGGAGAGAAAAGTAACTGTTTACTTAGAACTTCAGGAGAGGAGTAAGGATGGGCTTGCCGCGGCTGAGGGACTTGAAGGGGAGGGAACAATGTGATCAGTTACACTGTAGTTATAAATGCAGAGCAGTGGGTTTAGGTGTGCATTTTTGACTAATACTTTTTTTCTCAAATTAGTCTAAACTTTTGATAACAGTGTATTAGCTTCATGCCAAGGATGAATTTCTTCTGTCTTTGGTTGTGAATCCTAGTCTTGTTAGATGCCTTTTGAGGCAGTTTTCTATAGGTTTAGTACATCAGCTGTCTGCTCCAAATGAAACATAAAAATCAACCACTGGTTTGTTATCTGTAGAATATGGAATTATTTGATAGTATTTGTAGATTTATTTATAAACAAGTTTTTCCCTGTTAAACAGTATCTGTACATCTTCAGAATCTTAAAAAAAAAAAATAGAGAAGAAATACTCTTTAGGACTGTGGTTATACTTGGTACTGTGTATCCTTGTGTCTGTTTGTCAGATTGTCACCTGCTTCAGTTCTGTTTCTGTTCACTAGATTGGAGCAGCTGTGTGGGTCATTCCACTGTTCTGTAACTGCTACTTGTTTCAGGACCATCTGTATTAACTTCTCCTGGAGGAGGAGTGTCATCCTCAAATGATTATTTAATCATACATAGTGCTGCTAAATTATTAGTCCCTCTCTTCTCAGTGGTTATGTTCCTCTTTGTACATGGGTACTGCCAGTAAAACATGTCCAGTGGTTACTGTCTGAGACTTGGAAATCAGGTTATTCACATATATATACTTAACCAGCAGATGTAACGAGGAAGTTGATTCAGGTTAGTTTCAAGCATGGGAACAAATCATTTAGCAGAAAAATTTCCTTTCTTATTGGTCCAGATTTTCTTTTCTTAGATTGTAGCTACTAATATCTGTAGAATATGAAATTATTTGATAGTATTTGTAGATTTATTTATAAATAAGTTTTTCCCTGTTAAACAGTATCTGTACATCTTCAGAATCTTAAAAAAAAAAAAATAGAGAAGAAATACTCTTTAGGACTCTTAAGATTTAGACATTTATGCCTGGACTGTGTTCAAAACTTTGCCCTGCCCTTTTCCATTAGGAGAGTGTGAATTTATATGTGATTTATATAAAATCTTCAGATTCATCTGTAGATATTAATTTAGAGTTTCTAAACAAGCTTTCAGACTTCTACATCTAAGTAGCTTGTTACCTGAGTGGTTCCTAGTATGTCTTGAGTCATCATGTACAGAAACAAAGGTCTTCCCTTCCTTTCCATATCTCGCACTTCTGTTGAGCCATTATCCCCCAGACATCACCATTTTTGTTAAAATTGTATCTTGGTAATTAGTGCTTTGTTTTACTCAGAAACTTGAAAGTAAATTTAAATTCTTTTCATGGCAAACCTTTCACAGTCCATCATTAAGCCTGGTCAATGTTTCAGTGTGGTTGATCCATCTGAAAATAAAAGAATTTAACATCCAGTGGCTTAAATAGGAAAAATAGTCTTGGGTTAACTCAACAGCTGAGTCCTGTCATCAAAAATCAAGATTTTCAGGCTGAGGCAGGAGAATTACAAATTTGAGCCTAGCCTGGGCAACTTAGTAGTTTGGTGAGATATGCTGTCTTAAACATTTTTTTAAAAAAGCTATAGAGATTTGTGAAAGCCCTAGCTTCCATTTGAAAAATAAGCCTCAAAAAATCTGAAATTTTTCCCATTCTTATACTCTCCTATATTCAGCTTATTGCCTTTAGTTCTTGACCCCCATACCTGTAAGATTACTACCATAGCACTAAACATAGTGTTCTCATTCAGCAGGATGTAAAGGGTAGGGGAAAGAGGGCAAGGACTTTCTCCACACATAGCTCTGTCCTTTCACAGAAAGAAAAACCATTGCCAGGGCAGCCATCCTACTTTCTAAGAGATGACCCAGCTGGCTCTAGGGTAACTATGTTGAAGCTGAGTAATTGACCATTTGGCTTTTCTAACTTGCATGGTGATTTTCAGGTAGGGGAGGTAGGCATTGGCAAAATGGCAGTTATTGGGGAACTTAGAATGTATCGGATTTTACTTTCTGGGCATATATTTGTTTAAATTGGTTGTTTTGCTCCTTTTTTGTTTTTACTGTTACCAAATTTAACTTCAGGTCATCTTGCTCTGTGTAATGTATATAATGGCTTCCTAGTTTCAATCCCTAGCTTTTTTTTTCTTTTGTTTTCCATTCTCTTACCAAACCAAAGTTTTCTTGATACTTGAATGATTGTGCCATTCCTTAGCTTAAGATAGACCTGTAGGATAAAATTTAACCCTAGGATAAAATTGACCCATAGGATAATCTCTTTGTAACATGGTCCATACCCAGCAGTTAAAAGCTCATTTTCTTTGTCTGTATATACACTTTTTATATCCATACATTGAAAATTTTTGTTATCTGAACAAGCTATCTGGTATTAGTTTACACCTCTCTCTTTCTTTTTCTTTGATGTATTTGGTACAAGCTCTCACTACACAGCTTGGAGTCATAGTGATCCTCCTGTTTTAGCCCTCATAGCTCTGGGATTAGCTGGGATTATAGGCATGCACCACCACACGTGGTCTTGGTGGCAGGCTTGGCACACCCAAGGCAAGGCTGACACAACATGTACCAGGGACAAACACAGGTCCTTACACTTGCCTAGGCGCAGGTGGTTAGACTGCTGAGCTATCTCTGTAGCCCAACACATTCCTGTATCTTGACATATGCTGATTCTGTAGTTTAGATTGTGCTAGTCCAATTCCTGCTCCTTCTAGCTGTAGATTTGCCTTTCCTTGTTCTTGGATGAAGTTCTGTACCCTGCTTATACTTTATACCTATTTCAGTTACTGCAAAGAGTATATGAAGTCTTGTGTATCTCCCTAAACTGTAAATTCCTGAATAACACCATAACAAGTATCTACAATAGGGCCTGTACTATAAGGTATTATGTAAATATTTGCCAAATAAATTGATTTTGACTAGCCAGATTTTATTAGGAGAAATGCAAATACTTAAATGGATAAAAAGCTCATTTGGTCTCCTGGTCCTCTTTGTGCCAAATCCCTAAATCAGAGTTTTGTTTTTTCCTCTTGTTTCTTTGCTTAGTTCATTTCTGATTTTTAGTTTTGATTGTTGGACCAAACAAAGACAAAGAGGATCACAGAAATGGAATGTTTTACAAAGTAAAACTTGGCACTACTTTGGCACTAGACTGAGGTTTTTGTTTCTTGAAGTTAGCTTTCAGAAAAGGATCTTCTTCAAAACATGGTTGGTTATTGACTTTTTTTTTTTTCTTTTTGAGACAGAAGGTCTATGCAGTTCAGGCTGTCCTTAAGCTCACTTTGTAGCTCAGGCTGGCCTCGAACTCACAACAATCCTCCTGCCTCAGCCTCCCAAGTGCTGGGATTAACAGGCATATGCCACCATGCCCAGCTGGTTGACTTGTTAATAAGATCTAAATGTGATTTTTCTCATGAGAACGTATGTTTCTTGAGCCAGTACCTTTTTATATAACATAGAAACAGTGACCTAAGAGTCTAAGCAAAAAGGACAGTCACAGATCTACACTGCCTTGCCTTGCACCCCTCCCCTTTAGTATATATAAGAAAATTCAAACTTTTTATTGCTGCAGTAACAGATTGACAAAAACTTGGGTGTTTAAAACAACATGAATTTGTTTACATGTTCACATCTTTTTAAGTTAGAACCCTAAGTTAGTGTAGGTGTACTAGGCTGATTGCTTAGTTCCACACCTCACAGGGCCAAAATCCAGTTAATAGGCTCTGATGCCAAATCTATGTGTAAACTTTTTCAGATTGGTTAGCAGAAATCAGTTACTTACAAACAAACAAAACAAAAAGGTTTGTTTGTTTCTTTCTTTATTCAGACAGGGTCTCCAATATATTCAGGCTGGCCTTGAACTATGGATCCCAGCATGGCCTCATTCCATAGTGATCCTGTAGTCCTCCACCTTCAAATCAGTGATGGATGTTGTGTCTTCCCACTTCGAGTACCTCTCTTCTCTCCCTTGCCACATCTATTCTACTTTTAGTTTGTGTAATTAAATGAGAGACCCAGATACCTCAGTGTAATTTACCTATTTTAAAGGATTTTAATTATATCTGTAGTCATTGTGCAGTAAAGTAATATATACACAAGTTCAGGAGTAGAGGGTGTATATAATTGGGAGTCAGTTCTACCTACCAAACCATCTGTGAAAAATATATTGTAAATTAAAAATCTTAGTATTCCCTTTTAGCAGTTCCTTGAGTTGGCACAGAATAAGTACTAACATAGCAACTCAAAATAGAAAATTTGAAGTAGTAAAGCATAGAAACCTTTATGATTGATGAATATGAAGATGTTGGTAGAATTCAAACACATTGGTGACTAAAAGCTGCAGTGATAGTTGTGTATTTCACAATTGCAGTAGCATAATGTACATCAGTCCATGGCCACATTTGTGATGGTGGATAAAGTTAATGAAACTTAATTTTTTTTTTTTTGTTACAGAGCCAGGGGTTGAAATCAGGCCCTTACACTTGCCAGGGAAGCGTGAAATATAAATTAAATATTTCTACAATACCAACGAGAGGCTACTTAGATTAATTCTTTTCTTGAATGGATTTTTCTTAAAGATATGTTATGGCTTGTGTCTAGTTGTTCCCTCAAAACTTCATGTAGGCTTTGAGGCAGACTTGTAGAATTTGTGACTAATTCATGATCCAATTCTGGGATGGTGGGTATGAGTGCTACCCTGGCCCTGGGGCAGATAGCCTGAAGGCAGTATGAAAAGAGAGGCTTGCCTCAGCACTGCTGCTGCTTCCTTTCTATTCTTGGTGTTTTGAAAATCACGATCTGCTGCCCTCTACTGTGTGCCACTGGTTGATTATGAACTGAAACCTCCACAAACTGAGCTAAATAAACCTTCTTTTCCTTAATTCTGGGTGTTAGGTGTTTTGTCCCAGCAATGAGAGAAAAGTAACTGAGACAAGATGGAATGTACTTTCTTTTACTTACTGTCAGATTCATTTCAAAGCAGTATTGTTGTTCAAATATCAGCTAGTTAATAGAACGTGAAGGGACAACTCCCACAATACAGTAGTATAAAAATATCAAAAAGGTAGAATAAAAATAAAGTGAGCAAATGGAATACATTAAAAATATTTTTATTTACTGTATTTGTAGTGTATTTTAGCATGTGGTGTGCAGCTTCCTACCCCTACAACAGTAACTTTACAAAGCAAATTGGCCGTACATTATTTGAAATAGTCTTTCCTCACTAAACTGTGATGTCCTTATCTAGTGTGAACTCTTGCCTGTATGTAATTGTTGATTCTTGTCTCACTTCATTACTACATAGTCTTGCAAGATAGTGCAGACTAAGCTGAAACTCATGATATTTCTCCTGCTTTAGCTTCTAAAGTGCCAGGATAACAAACAAGTGCCCCACCATGCCTGGCTACCATACTTTTTTTTTTTTTTCTGTATTTAGGACAGGGTCTACAGGGTCTCACTACGTAGATTGGACTCTCAGTAATTCTCCTGTTTTCAGCCTCCCAAGTGCTGGGATTACTTACAAAGAAGTGCACCACCATCCCTAGTCTCAAATCACTGTCTCAGTGCACCCCGGGGTGGGGCCTGCATAGCTGCCAGGGTAGAACTCGGGCCATTGCACTCTGCCAAAGCAGGCACTTTAGTCTGACAAGCTATCTGGCCAGCCCTACCACACTATTTTAATTATTAAAATTTCACATTGTAATTTTTATATGGCCGGGCCAGTTTTCCTTCATTATTAGTGCAAAGTTTTCTTGGCCTTAATTAATTTTCCTTTATAAGAGTATGTTTAAGTTTGTGAATATTTGCACAGACTTTTTGTTTCAGACTATGTTAAAATACACCTAAAATTTACCATCTTAGCCATTTTAACTGTACATTTAATAGTATTAAGTATATCCACAGTTTTGCATCTTATTTCCAGAATTTACTCAGCTTGCAAAAAGCCCTATGCCTATTTAATAATAACTCTCGATTCTCCCACCTCTTAGTCCCTGGTACCTACCACTCTACTCTCTCTATAACTGACTAGATGACCTTATGAGTGGACTACATAGTATTTGCTGTTTTGTGACTTAATTCACTTAGTGTAGTGTCCTCTGGGGGTCCATCCATATTGTGCCTTGTCTCAGAAGTTCGTTTTTAAGGCAAAATAATGTTCCATTATATGTGTATACTACATTTCTTTATCTAGTCATCTGTCCATGGTTACTTCCACCATTTTGCTATAGTTAATAATACTGCTGTGAATATGTGTGTACAAACACCTGAGTCCTGGTGAGCAGTCCTTTTGATGTATTCCAGTATTGGTTAGCTTTTTGTTGCTGAGATAAAATACCTGACATACAAAGCCTAGAGGGGGAAAGGTTTATTTTGGCCTACAGCTCTGGAAGCTTCAGTCCGTGACTGGTTAGCTACAAGAAAGAAACATCACATTGTGGTAGAAGGATGAGGCAGAGGCAACTTCAGCTCATGGCATCAACTATCAGCGAGAGCAGGGTAAGAGTCAGAAAGCATCTCTGAGCTGTTTGTTTCAACCAGAGCCCACCTCCTAAGCACTTTCAAATATGAACTCATTCTTGGATTAATCTTTTGGTAAGGTTAGCACCCCCATGATCTGATCACAACTCACAGCCCTGTCTGAAACACATGAGACTTTGCAGGGATGTTTTAAATCTAAACCTTAGCAGCTAGGCCTGGTGGTCAGCACCTGGGAGGCTGAGAGAGGAGGATTGCCATGAGTTCAAGGCCAGCCCAGACTACACAGTGAGACCTTGTTTCAAAAAATTAAAAATAAATAAAGCTAAACCAGAGCATTGCCCACAGTCCATTGGTTGTTGACCTGTACATTGAGAATTGGCATTTATTTTACTGGGTTTCCCCACCCCCCCATTAATATTTTTCTTTTGAAGTTTTATTGAGAAAATACACGGAAACAAGTAAGTTAATGCCAACCAAGCTTTTCTAAGTCATCTGCTGATAGATCAAGGCTAATAAATAAGTAAAATATGTGGGGAGGTCTATCAAGTGGCAGTGCTGCTAAACAGGAAAATGAAGAAAAAGAGAGAGACTAGGTGTGTGGTGTATACCTCCTATAATCCTAGTACTCCAGAAACTGAGACAGGGATCACTAAATTTAAAGCCAGCCTGGGCTGTGAAGTGAATTTAAGACTAGTCTACAAAAGGCAAGCCAGATAGCTCAACGGATTAAAGTGCCTACTTAGGCAGATGTAGGGGCTAGGGTTAGATCCCCTATTTGCCCTGTGCCAGCTGGACGCTGAGATGGCGACTGAGACTTACACACTTTTAAATCCCAGCCCTTGGGAGGCTGAAAACAGGATCATGATGAGTCTGATCTGTGTAATAAGACCCTGTAGACCCTATACTAAACACATTTAAAAAAAAAAAAAAATTATTCTACACTAGGTAGTGAAACCCTGACTCAAAAAATAGAGAAAGGAAAGAAAAAGAAAAGAGGGACTGTGTATGTCAATTTGGGTGTAGTTGTAGGTATGCTTTGTTTTAAAGTTTCTTTTTACTTTTCAGGGACTTCCTGGGATATTGCTCAGTGGCACAGGTGCCTGCCTGGCAAGTACAAGGTTCTGAGTTTGATTCCTAGTACAAAAATGAAGCAAAACAAAAAAACTTAAAGGCTGAGTTTCCCACAGACAACTTGAGTTTATGGTCTCTCCTTCTTTAGCTTCCCAACGTGCTCTGATTATAGATGTGCACCACTATTCCCACACAGTATTGGTTTATAGTATAGTTTTAAATAGGGTGTCAAGAAAAGCCCCATAAGAGGCATTCCTGAAAGATGACAGGAGTACACCTTGAAGATATCCAGGGCAGGAGTGATCCAGACAGAATAAGCTGGTACACAGGCCCTATATCTGGCTGTACAGTGTCTCTTAAGTGGATGGATAGCCTAAAAAGAAATTAAGAGGGATTTCTGATTTCTCTGTTGAAGTAGATTCATGAGAATCATTGAAAATAGAACAAGCAGTACCAGAATGGGAAAGAATCAGAGATTCGGGTAGATTCCACAAAGCATAATTGCTTAATTTAAGATTAATGAACAGCTATTGGAAACTAAAGAGCAAACAGGCTTTAGAAATCAGACTTTTAAAAGCAAGGAAAATTCAATAAAAAAAAATTATAAATACACAGGCCAAAGAGTAACTACAAAGGAACAAAAAAATCAAGCTAATCTTAGTCCTCTCTTTAATGACAGTAAAGTCTAAGCAGATTGCTTATATTGACCAAACCTTCACTGTTAGAAGATAAAAAAGTACGGAGAGCAAGGCAGAGGAGGAGAGGCTAGACATTAGATACATGTGATTCTTGCTAGTATTGGAAAACTGTATATGTTTGTGTAATATTTTTATTAAGATGTAAGTATTACCGGGATAAAGTCAGACCTAGAAAGGAAAAAGTGCAGAAAACATCTGTATATCTTAGGGCCTAAGAGAGAAAACAAGGAGCTGGGGAGATGGCTCAGTGGAATAGGTACTTCTCTGGCAAGCACAAGGACCTGAGTTCAATCCCTGGTTCCACAAAAAGAGAGAAAACAAGTTAAAAAGTTAAGTATAAAGTAAAGACAGTAAAATCAAGCATGTTATCAAATAACAGTGATAAATCAAAATCCCCTCTTGGAAAGGAGAAAAGTTAGGAAATATGGCAGGGGCAAAACTGTATATTTATATGAACAAGATAGTGAAGGCAGTGATCCTAAGAATGTCCATCTGGTTCTTGAAAGTAGCAGTTAATGGGTACAATTCTCACCCTGACTAACTGTATATGCTGATATCCGTGAACTAAGCAACTACACTGAGGATAGCAATGTGTACTAAAACCATGATTGAAGTACCTATCATTTTGGTCTTCTAAATGCATACTACTTCTAATGTCATATTGATTATTGATATAGTGTCTTTAAATGTAAAAACAAAGTAATGAAAGAAAACGTGAGAAGAAGAAAATCTCATAGGATTGTCCTGCTACAATGTTGTATATGGTTGGATTTCTAAATTTCTGTGTAAAAAATGTGTAATTTTTTTCACATTCTGTAGGGATTTGAAGTTTAGAATATCTATGGTTGGAAAATAGCAGTTTCATGTTATGTCTAAGGTGTTTGATATTCAGATAGATAGTGATGTTAAGCTCAACTGCCTCTGATACAGGGTAATAATATCATTAAGCTTCTCTTTTGGATGCTAACTAAAAGTTTGCAGACCAAAAATTAGAGAAATACAGGGGCCACAAGGATAGCCAATATTTTGGCCTTAGCTCTTCAAGGTCAGTGAGGACTCAGGACATAAAAGAACCTGTGCTGTGACATGCTACAACTCAGTGGTGTCCCA
Source organism: Ctenomys sociabilis (assembly GCA_004027165.1). Lineage (NCBI taxonomy): Eukaryota > Metazoa > Chordata > Mammalia > Rodentia > Ctenomyidae > Ctenomys > Ctenomys sociabilis. Next base: position 109,368 of record PVKA01003469.1, read on the forward strand.
AAGTTTCTGATGAAGGAGATTATGTAGTCACAGAGGTAAGTGATTGACGATGTATAGTATGCCTAAGGAGGGTCACCTAGAGTGAAAAAATTCTCCCAGGCTTTCACAGAGAGCAAACTGGTCAAGCAATGGCCGTGACTCATCCAGATGGCTGACACTGACAAAAGATCTACAAGGTGCTGTACATGGTTTCAGGGTAAACCCTGAGGGGATTTGAATGACCTTGTCAGATACAAAAGTTACATTTTTAGTTATACAGGTCTTGCTTTAAGTTGGTGTTAACCATCCAGCAGAAAGGAGGTTTAAAAAGTAATGCCATATTAATATGCTGGG
>PVKA01003470.1:0-109488 GCA_004027165.1 Ctenomys sociabilis
TTCCCTTCCCCTTCCCTCCCCTCCCCTCTTTTTCCCTCCCTTTCCCCAACAGCCATTATTGTTCCAGTTGCAGGTAAATAGAAATGAAATAGATTTCTCCACCAGTCCTCCTCAGCAATCCTGTGTCTATTCGGATGCCTCCTTGTCAGATACAAATGAGCTTGTGATTAGGTTAGGGCTGACACAGACCTTCATTCTTGAGAAAGCTGGCCCATTTCTTCTCATCTTTGGCTCAGAGTGTGCTTGAGTTTGTACAACCAGCTGTGATGTGGTCCTGCTACTGTATGTAGACTGAGGTCTGGGTTTCATTATAAGGAAGACATGACTGTCACAAGAGTTCCCAGAGCTTTGTCTCTACAGAAAGCCTGTGGGTCTTTCTTAGAAAAGGACCTTTTATTAAAACCATTGCCACAAAACATGGATGATAGTGAAAAAAGAAGAAAGTACGTAGGTGTGATGATGCACACCTCTGTTGTCAAGTTCAAGCCTGTAGAGTGTCTCAAAATATGAACCAAAATGAAAACTGAAAAAGGGCTGAGAGTGTAGCCTGGTGCAAAGGACTTGGAGTTCAGTTCTCAGTAAGACACAAGGTAAAAGTTACCACATTTTGTTAGTCTTTAGAACCTCTTTTTAAGTGTCTCTGTGCTTACAGCACAACTATTTTTGGCTCAACAAAATGACTTGTAGTTGTTTTCATGCTTTAACCACTTCCTCAGTTCATTGTTGGACATTTCACTCTTGACCCATTTCATTGGTGTGTAATACTGTGATGAGCACCCACCCTTATGCTCGTTTTTATCCACTTAGCTCTTTTTGAATCAATTTTTGAAGCGTATTAGTAGCTGTGCTTGAAGTTACTTAAAATGTTGTTAACAGGGTAAGGTCCTGAAGTCTTGATAGCTGGAGGCCTCTCGTCCTGCTTTTACAAATGTCGCCTCCCCCTTCCTTCCTTGCAGTTGCAGTACCACGCGGGCCTCGCATCCGGCCTTTTGAATCAGCAGTCGTTGAAGCGCTCTGCGAATCAGATGGGCGTGTCCGCCAAACGGAGGCCAAAGGCTCAGCCCACCACCCTGGTCCTGCCACCTCAGTGAGTGACGGGTTTGCGGGGCGCCTTCTCCTGGGCTCACGGCGAGCTGTGCTCTCTTTAGGGATGAACTTAGCGGGAATAAAAACGAGGCGTGACGGTGTCATCATTTACGGGCATGCTTACAAGGCAGCTATAGTGCAGCTAATATATTCTGTGTCTGACTTTCCCATGTACTTGGAGTTTTATATATTGCTTAGCGTAATATTTATCTTCTTATCACAAACCCAAAGTTGGCAGAACGTGAGTGTCTTTATTCTACCAGGGAGGCAGCTGAGGATCAAATTTGAAAAGTTGTGCATCACTTGGGAGCGCGCTGGAGCTGCACATGACTAGGGATGTGTGTGCTCTTCTTTCTCAGACCAGGAGTGAGCCCAGATACATACAGCGTGGGGTTGCAGAACGTGCAGTGTGAAGCCTTTGTCGCACACAGGGGCGTCTCCCAGCCACTACTTCCAGAGTCCCACAAGGCCCCTCATGTTCCCAGTCTGTGCCTGTGCATCCTCCTTCCCTGTGCTTAGCAGTATTACAGCTTCTTGAAACAGTATTGCCTTTCCTTGAACTTGATGGAAACCATGTCATTAGTAGCAGTTTTTTATTGTTATTATCTGTTTTTTGATTTGGTTTGTGTTGTGGATTAAATTTGAGGCCTTGTACATGCTGAGCACATGCTTGATCTATAGCCCCAGAAAAGTATATCAGCTTTTTTCCCACTTAATATAGTATATATTAGGTTTATCCAGGCTGTCTGTTCTTTTTTGTTGCTGTATAATATTTCTTAAAAATATTTCTTTAACACTGCCATAATTGGTACATCGACTCCCTGTTTTGTGTTAGAAGAAACTATGTGTCAAGACTCATCCAGTGGTGTAGAGTCAGAAATGTGAGCCTTCTAGTCCCTGCTGACAGCTTTTCTGTTGGAGTGCACACTCCGCACAGGGCCTGTCCTTCCAAAGGGCTGAAGGTGGCCTTCAGATGCATCACCTAGCCTGTCCTGCTCTCATGCTCATTTTTATCTACGGCCCATTTACATTTGTCTTTATATTTCTTGCCTGAAAGAGCATTTGTATGTGAGATCTGATCTTTTTCTTTTTACTGAAGATCTCATTTATTTTATTTGTTTAGTGGACATTTATTGTGCCTACTACTGTATACACTGGGCAGTTCCAGGCTTTGAGGGTACAGCCACTCTTAAGGCCTGGACACTTTGGTAGTATTGGAAGCCAGGGGAGGGTGGGGGACCTAAGTAAATCAATACCATACCTTCCAGTTGTGCCAAACGCTGGGGGGTGAATAAAGAGAAGAGGGAGAGCTTGCTTCATAGAGCAGCAGCCAAAGGGACCTCAGCGAGAGGTGACTGGAGGCTGAGACGGGGGCATGGGGTGGGGAGCTCCAGGGTTTGCTCCTCTGGGCCCTTCCTCCTACTGGTGAGTGCTTGTCTGACCCCGTTTCTGTTGTCTTCAGAGCTCATTCCCAGCTCACACTTGGTTCCCGTACCAAAACACAGACCGCTCACCTCCGATGAGTCAGTTTTGTATGCTGCATACACGCACAGGCACCATGTTTTTTGAAAAGAAGTGGATTGAGAATCAGAAGCTTCTTAAGGAACACTACTGTGTTGTCATCACAAGCTGATGTGGTGATTCTGTATGCCCCAACACTCAGCTTCTCCTGTCTGATGGGCCTTGTAGCCTGTCATTGTCCCCACATGGATTGTCTACTGAGGCAAGATGTTGGGGGAGAAGTGAGAAACTTTCTGATGGTCCCGTAAGACTAGAGCTGAGAAGTGTTTGTTGCTAACTCTCTCTTGACGAGAGTCACTTCTTAGCCCATCTGTTCACCATGTGTTAATTTGCATTGGCTGGAAACCTGTTTGCAGGTGACAGGCTATTGTGAGGACTCTGCGAAACTGTTCTGAACACCAAGGCAATCAGCAGACTTTGTTCTGGTGCCAAGGGAGGAAAGAGAGGTGTTCACAACTGTCATTATAGATTTATAATAAATCACTCAAAATACTTAGTTTCAAAGGGGAAAATGGTTAGTGAGTCCCCAGAATACAACAACCAAATGATTTCCTATATTTAACAGCTTATTTCCTGCAAAAATTGACTGCTGCATTTTCACATCATTGAGCTCTTTGGGCTCACATTATCCTGGCATCCCCTTGAAGAGCTGCTGTATGGGAGGCAGGATCTGTAGCCCCGAAACTCCGTTTGCACTTTTATTGAGACCTAGTATGTGGCGCTCATTGTTTGGTGTGGGCCAGAAGTATGACACAGCACTGACCTGAGTATGTACAAACTTGGTGAAAGTTCTTTAAAGTTAAAAAATAAAACTAGCAATAAAAACACAAAGATAACAACAATAATTTCATCCTGAGAAAGGTACTGTTAAGGTTTTGATGGCTATCATTCTTGAGTTTTTTCCTCTGTAGATATGTAGTAGATAATTCTTTGAAACAAACCTCTTAAAAAGATTGTTGTATAATACTGTTTTGTATTATACCTTAACACTGAAATCAGTTGTTAATGTAAAGCAGCATAATTTGATCTATGGAATATTTGAATTTGCAAATAACGATGTTATTTTTGTATTCTATGCTAGATTCCTAATTGTAATTTTTTTTTTCTAAGCATGACGTGGCCTTAAATTAAGTTTGTCAGTAAGGAAGTCCCTTGAACCTCTTCTAAAATAACCAGATCCTCCAAGGTTGCTGTTAATTAACTATTGCTACAGAACAAGTTGACTGAGTGTTCTTAGTAGCATTCTTTCTTAAGGTCTGAGATCAGGAACCTGGGAGTGTCCTGGCTGGGCAGCTCTGCATCAGTCTCCCAGAATTGCAGGGGAAAGTCTGAAGCTCATCTTGCACTTGCTCAGTGGTGTGGCAGGTGGGCTGGCGCTGGCCATGGCAGGAGCCCTGAGGTGGCAGCCTGCTGCTCTCAGCAGCCTAAGCGTGAGAGCCAAGGCTGCCCTTGGACAGCACAGTAACTTGATGTTGGACAGCACAGTGTCACTTGTATTTACTTCTGAACAGCGGAGGAAGCCAGTAACAGACTCGGACTGTTTCCCCATGTACCTCCTCTGCCCTGGCTTCACTCAGCTGTAGAAACCACAGGCATGGCCAGAGTGCAGATTTCTATGATGTGTTTGTTTTTCAAATGGAGTTGGCTTTAGCTATCTTTAAAGATGCCTATCTCTACCCCCCGTCCCCACCCCCACCCCCACCCCGGAGTTCTATAGGGTGAGCAGTATGTGGGATTAATGATTTATCTCTTCTCATTTTCCAAAGAAGCTCCTTAAGGAGATGAAAATGTTTGTGCTAAAAGATCTTTCACATGGTAGGAAGCACGACCTTCCTTCCATGACTCCCAGCGTTCCTGTAGCATACTTGCCATCTTTTCACAAAGAGGCTAATACCATTGCTGGGTAAGGATTGCTAGCCTTGATCCTTCAGGGCTGAGGTCAGACTGGACAGTGGCCCTCTCGTTTGAGCTATTTGTGTGTCTAGTGTTGAATACTTGAGCATGTGCTTACTAGTGCTTCTCCATCTTACCAGCAACCTTGACTTTGCAGTGTAGTTCTTGCTGTGCTTCTCAGTGAATATGGGTTGTTGACTTTGATCTGTGTGTCCAGGATGAATGCCTGTGACTTCTGGTCTCAGCAGCTGAGGAGGTTCTGGCTTTCTGTGGCAGCAGAGGTAAAAGGTGCTGCACACCTAAGTCTCATTTAGGTTTGGGGGGTATGGGTAGATCATTTCAAAATGCTGCTCTATCGCCATCGCCCTAAGTGGGGCTAGGCAGTTTTTTGTATCATGTTATCTTCCATGAAAAGGTCCTGCCTGCCAAATTAAGGACACACTTCTTTACATTCTTTTCATGGTCTTCCAACTCTGTGGTCACTGGGGAGGACCTTTCCATGCTGAGTTGTAATCTGGGACCAGCCCTCGCTTCTCTAAGGTGTTTGTCTGCCTTTTCCCCCTGTCTACACCATGGGGCTCTCTTCTCCTGGATCGTTCCCACTAGGAGACAAAGCATGTTTGCCAATAGGAATCTACCTCTTGTGTGAAAACTCACCTCTCCTCTTGGGAGCAGAACCCTTCCCAAGAGTGGGCTTCTTGCTTACAGGTTACGCCCAGCTGGCTGCCATTGCAGACTTTTATCTCTAGAACTTCACATAAACAGAATCACGCACATTTCTTCCTTACTTCTGGCTTCTTTCACTCCACAGGCTGCTTTTGAATTTCATTTATGTTGCCCATACCAGTGGCTCATCCCACTTTGTTAGCATTTTTTCATGTTCTGTGGAGCCTCCTGGTGGTGTTTCCTCTGTGTCCCAGAGCATTTCAGTATTGTCTGATGGTTCAAAAAAAGTGTCTTCTCTTCGTGCTCTGGTTGCTGGATGCCCCCCTCATGTTGGAGCAGCAGCAGTAGTACGGCACAGACAGCGGCTGTGACAAGTGCTGCTGGAAGCCGCACCACCGCCTTGGAGGTAGCAGGGATGATGACATGGCGCTTGCACCCTGGATCCCTGTTGGAACAGTAGATTGCCCTCAGCATGGCTCCTGCTTCGGCTTCAGGAGTTGAACTGAAAGAGGCACCTCTCCCACCACTGCTTTGCACACTTACAATTTCTGAGAAGATCGTTGACTTGTAGTCACACGTGCTGCTTGTACAGATGATTGGACTCTCCAAGCTGTGTGGAGAGCACTGCTCTGTTCTTGAAAAGCAGAGACTCCTGTTACCTTTTGCTTATGTAAAACCACCAGAAGTCACAAGTGCAAAGCAGTGACATCCCTCTGTCCTCGGTGCAAGTGACGAATGAGGAAGAGTTTATCAGGGTCATTGATAGTTTAAGCCGAACAAGGCAGGTTCTTGCCAGGGTGACACACCCTGATCCAGCAGTCTCCTCCTGCAGCTTTCCGGCTGTCACACCAGCCATTTCTTCTCTTGCTGATTTTGGAGACCTTTCTAAGGAGTTTTTCCTCAGCTGCACAGGTATGAGACTTCAGGCTTTTGCAGTTCCTTTACAAGAATCCTGACATAGACACCACTAGTACAGTGACAGTTAGCATGTCTCTTTGCAGGGATTTGATTTTCTTATCTTCTTCAGACTCTTGGTACATTGTCAGGGGCAGAATTGGGTATATGGTGATTAGCTTATAATAAATTCACCAACATAGATGGTAATAAGAACCTTGCATCACCATACCTAGAGGCTCCATTTATTGAATTTGCAAAGTTCAGCTTGCCCCTGAGCAAAGTATCTGTGAATAAACCATGAATGGGGCGCATTGGGATTGCCTTAGAAGTGCAGAGCTTCATCTGCTAAATCCCCCTCCAGAGGCGCCTTACGAGAGGACAGCCTGCTCCCAGACGGACTCAGCCAGAGCTGTGCTGCTGTCCTGCAAAGGAGACAGAGAACTGTGCAGTGGAAGTTTCCCAAGTTTCTGAAAAAGTCATCAAAACTTGGGTGGAAATTCACTAAGTCTTCCTTTCCCCTACTGGCAAGTATTAAGTAACAATATTCATTAAATACCACAGAGAGGCTATGTAATAAAGAAATAATCCTAGGCCTAGGTGGCTGTAGCTCTCCAGAAGAGCCAAAATTGAGAATATAATTAAAGATTAAAACATTGTTTGCATTCTAGAACATGGAGAAATCTTTTCTCTCCATTGTGGGACCATATTAATAAGGAGGAGATCAGTTTCCAATAACTGACACTACCAAGCTCATTTATTAACACCACTCATGTGTAAGCATCTGACTTAGTGCTTCTTTGCCTTTCTCCTATAGGGCTGGAGTCATCTCCAGGAGCAGTGAGGAATGCAGTACTAGTCCTGCCTCAGAGCAGTTTATCTGCAGCAATTCACTGTGCTGAGCTTGAGCGGAGCATTCCAGTAGCAAGGGTTGCCTCTGTAGGCATCAGAAATCACCATTTTGGCCACAGCATAATTTTCATCCTATTAGTTTCCACTGTGTGTGTAACAATTAAGATTGATAGGTCCCATGACTACCTACCTATTTGACAATTTGTAATTGCAGATGGCAGAGCGCTGTCTTGGCACAGGGACTGGAAGAAGTCCCATGTGGTCAGCTCTGGTTTGCAGAGCTCCTTGAAGCCAGCCTGTGCGCTCAGCCTCTGAGGGAAAAGAGCCCGGCCCATATTTAATTGGATTGTAAAGGTTTAACTGCCCAGGCAGTTTAATTCTCCCTGGGCTTCTCCTTTGGAAAACCTTGTTTTCCATTGGCCTTGAAATAGACTTAGAAGGCATTTGGGGGCTGAGGGTGTGGAATAGACTTCCTTTGTGTCTGAGCTCCGGTGCTGCCTTGTCCTCGTTGCTTGATAGAGCTTCTCATTTGAAGGCCTAGGAAAGACATATCCAGTAATAGTTGTTGAAATGTCCTTCTTGGTGTTTATGTTTGTGTTATGAGCAGGTCAAAGAGAAAAGTGTATCTCTGAATCCATCACTGAGGGAAGGGAAAATGTGATTCAGTACCTGGGCAACCGGGTCCCTTCCTCCTCTTCCTCACTCTTGTCAGGCTTCAGTCTTGTGCCTCTGCCTATTTCCTTTTGCCTGTGTCATGCCTGGATTGAAAGCCCCTAGGACCACGACCTGTAGCACCTTTCTGCCTGGCCCTGCCTCTTACACTGGTGGCTGAACAACGAGTCCTGGAAGGTGCCCCTTTCTCTGGCTTGCCTGCCTGGTCGATAAGGCTGCAGATACTTTTTTATGAGATGTCTTGCCTGTGTGGTCACAGTGCTTGGGACTGGGTGAATTGGAAGTGTAAGTGTTAGGTGTTTAGGTGGCTGGGAGCCAGGCCCTTCTGGCAGGCCTGTCCCCAGTGGGAGCCTCCCTGCCAAGCGAAGATGAAAAGTTGGTTCTGAGGCTTTAGTGGGGTACAGGGCCCAAAAGCAAAGCAGAGGCCTCACTGTGCCGCTGCAGGGGGAGCAAGCTCCAGGGCGTCATGAGCAGGAGCTGATGTGCAGAAAGTGGTATATTAGGAAGATTAATCAAGTGGCAGGTTGCTGATAAATACGGTAGTCCTTTGTAGCTGCTTAAAAGATAATTGTTCATGTTACTTATCTTTTACTCACTCTCTTTGGGCAGGAGAAAATTCTCTGAGAGAAATAAATGAGGAATCTTCATAAATATTAATGCAAAAATCTGTCTGTAGAGAATAAATATAGGGACATTTTGTTTTAAATGCTCTGTATCATTGTACTTCATTAGCATATGTGTTGTAAAAGCTACTTTTCTCCCCCTGAGAGAACCATATTTAGTTCAGCTAATAGCCATAGACTATAATCTGTAGCTTATTGGAGTTGGAACACTTTTAGACAGATAGGAGACCTTGGCTCCCCTGCTCTAGCCAGGCATCTCCTTGGATCTTCACATGCTCGGAAGTCCTGAGCCCTTTTGAATCCTGTCTTTTCACTCTTGGCCTTCTGTCTGGACTTTTGGTTCCTGCTGCCTGATCCCCTGACTGGTCTCTCATTCATATTCTCTCATTCTCTCTCTCTCTCTCTCTCTCTCTCTCTCTCTCTCTCTCTCTCTCTGTGTACTTTTCATACTGGTCATGTTTTTTTATGACTCCTCACAGGCAAGGTGTGTACTTGGTTAGGCTAGGAATCTAAAGGTGGAAAAATTACCCCACATAAGCAGAAGATACATAGTAAGTTCAGCAGAAGCATCTGCAGTGTGAGGTCTCTATGAGCCTTGGATGGCTGCTGTAACAGACCAGGTTTACTTTAAAGAACTCCAGGCTTCTCTTCCCAAAGGTTTTGGGTTGGGAGAGTGTGATTAAAATTAGTGAAACTGGATCATAAGAACATTTTGCTGCTGATGGATAGGTAGGGCCTCCACTGCACTACGTGATAAGCATTACGGATGCAGTGCACTGTTGGCTCTACTTCTGTGTATGCACTAATTCCCCCTTTCTTTAGGAGATATGTTCTGGATGGCTGAATCATAGCTTGGCCTGAGCCCTGTAAATGCTGTGTTTTTTAGATATATATGTACCTATGATAGTTTAATTCATAAATTACGGTAAGAGATTAAAAACAAAATTAGCATGAATTTTTTTTTTTTTTTTTTTTTTTTTTTTTTGTTGCCGGAATTGGGGATTGGACTTGGGCCCTTGCGCTTGCCAGGGAAGCCTTGTTCCACTGAGCCACCCCCTAGCCCCTAGCTGAATTTCTTTATCCTTCACAGTTTCACCAATGAAACATATACTGTCGATGTTGACAACCTTAACATACGTTTTTTTATTCTTTTTTTAATGTATTTAGTACAGACTCTCACTACATAGATTGGACTCGTAGTGATTCTCCTGTTTTCAGCCTCCCAAGTGCTGGGATTACAGGCACACGCTACCATGCCCAACCTCTGTTGCTGTCTCAGTGCCCGCCAGGGATCAAACCCCCAGTCCCTATGTGTGCCTGAGCAGGTGCTTTAATCCACTGAGCTATTTGGCCAGCCCTTCATTTTTTCATTCTTATTAAATAGAGAACTTTCACTTTTGCACTGAAAGAAGCTTCTCTTCTGCATATTTAGGTTGCCAGCATAGCTACTCTTTTGCACTTCGGGGTCATTATGACATGAGCACAAACTGGTGACATTACAACAGTTGGCTTGAAAGTGTTTCCCGACTGAGATTGACTGCAGGCAGCAAATCCTGGAGGAGGGTGGACTGTTGTGTCTGAGGCTTCGTAGTGAAACGTTTTTAAGATCCAAGTCGGGAACTAGCTTGTCATTAAAGCAGTAGAGCTCTGGTGGTCAGCATGCCCGGCTGGTGGGAAAGGTCTGCAAGGTTACGGAGGAGATAGGGGAGGCTGGGGACAGCCCTACTGCCCTGCCTGCCCAGCAGTGTGCCCCACAGCCTGACCTCAGTGACACTTTGACCCGCAGCTTCTGGCTCTGGTCCTCACTGTACTCCCAGCTGACCCTGTCCTGTATTTGTCTCAGATGCATTGTGCGAAAGACCAAAATTTAGAATGCACTGTCTTCCAGAGATCAGAGAGAAATAACATAAAATAGAGAACCAACCTTTAAGCCCTAGGTCAAATGTGGCAGCTTGCAGAATCAGTTTAAAACTGATATTTCATTGCACCCTCTAATTGCATTTCTCCTTACAAGGTGATTTTATCCAGGAAGACAGCTGTCTGCTGTGGTTATTGCATCACTCCGGCCATTGCTGGGCAAAGGAAGAACAGAAATGGGTGGTCGCTAGTGCAGCTCCTTGACAGAGATTGGATCCTTCTTTAAAAATCCCTTTTTGCATAACAAAGAGACAGCTTCGGATTGTTAATATTTTACACCATGCCATTCCCAACTAATGCTGGTTGTAAGTGAAACTCTTTTTTTAAAAAATTTGTGTTCTTTCCTGGAATGCAGGGTGATTTTGGTGGCCTCCTGATTTGTTTCCTTTTCCCTCTCATTGTGATGTAGACTTTCAGTAACTCAGATCTCTACCTGGAAAGTCGCTAGTTAGAGTTACCAGTGACCAGGAGGCAGTATGCCAGTTTTTCTGTTCACCTATACAGAAGACGCTCACAGGTTTAGAGACCTCAGTAGCATGAGGCCAGCTCCAGTGAGAGGTGGCTTTGACTCTTACTAGCTTGAGTCTTTTAGGGCTGAATGGGTTTTCATCTGGTGGCACCAGTCTGGTAGACCCATAAAAATTCTTAATAATAAAATATGAAGTTTGGTGGAGTGTCACATACCAGTAATCCTAGCATTCAGGAGGCTGAAGCAGGAGGATCATCATGAGTTTGAGGACAGTCTGGACTACAAAGTGAGTCCAAAACTAGTCTGAACTACATGTCAAGGCCCTATCTTGAAAGGGGGTGGGGGGAGGTGGAAAGGGGAGAAAGAGAAAGGAAGAGAATAAAAGACACATTTTCACCTTAGATTTTGCTTATTTCTATAGTAAGTCCCACAGTCGAAGGCTGCATAGCAGAAAACTACACATGGCTGTTTGGGGCTGCTGTTAACCTACCCATAGGAGAAATCCTGATCCTTGGTGAGATTCAGAACACCTGCCTCAGGGTTGCAAGGCGCCATCCAGGGTTGGAGGTGCCTGGAGAACTGCTGTCAGCCGCCTCCTGCAGCCAAGCTGGGCTGCAAGTAGCCTGACCCTGCGGCTTCCTCAGTGCTCTGGGTGCATCTGGCATCAGCACCGTGCCATTTTTCTATCTACTATTTATTTATTATTATTACTATTATTATTTGGCAGAACTGGGGATTGAACTCAGGCCCTTGTGCTTGCCAGGGAAGAGCTTATTGTACTGAGTCATCTCCCCGGTCCCTCTACCTAGTTTTTAGCTGTGGTCAGAGAAAAAGATGGGTGATGCTTTACTTTTTTCCTTAAAATATATTCTTTTTTTTATGCAAGTGGTTAGGTCCTTCTAGTTAAGTTAGTATCTTAACCTAAACTTGTTGCATTGCCATTATGGATACTTTAAAATGTATTTATGTAAATTAGAAGCATGCAGGTTATTATAGATCTGATACATATTTTTCCTATATAGCTGTATGTTTTGGGACTGGGGAGATACCCCAATAGAATAAGCACTTGCCTGACAAGCACAAGGGTCTGAGTTCAATTCCCGTTCCCCCCCCAAAAAAGTATAGCTGTATGTTTTAATAACTTTATTGAGGGTTACAAAAAGTGCAATATATAAATTGCATGTATCCAAAGTCACATACATATGTGCCTGCAAAACCATCACTTTACTCACTGTAGTCAAAACAACAAATAATTTTGCCTTAATATTGCTTTATGCTCCCTCGTACCCCTTTCACAACTACTGTTCTAAATTTTTGTCACTATAGATTAGTTTATACTTCTTAGAAGTTTATATCAATGGAATAAATAATATATACTCTTTTAAAACATAATCTGGATGTTTTACTCAGCCTATTCATTTTGGGATATGTCCATATTTTTGTATGTATCAGTAGGTGTTTGCTTTTCAGTAGGTGTTTGCTTTTGTTTTTTGCTATATAATTATTCCACAGAAGATTTTCCAGTTTGTTTTTCCATTCTTCTGTAAATGGATGCTGGTGTTGCTTTGGATATTGTAAATAAAGCCAGCAGAAACATTTACGGACAGGTCTATGTATGGACACGTGCTTTGATTTCTCTTGGCTAAACACTGAGGCATGCAATATCTAGCTCATTTGACAGACATAAGTTTAACTTTGTAAAAAAAGTTGCCAACTACTTTCCGAAGAAGTTGTGTCATTTTATGTTCCCTCAGGCAGGATGTGAGAGTTCCGCTTGCTCCACACCCTCCCAGCACTGATGTGTTCATTGTTTTTAAGTGTGCAGTGTTCTGATAGGTATGTAACGATGCCTCCTTGGGGTTTCAAACACAAACCTACTTGCCCTCTGCGTATCTTCTTTTGTGAAGAGCAAAAACAGGTTGAGGCCTATGGCATAGGAAATTATATTTAAGAAATTTAGGTTCTTAGAATTTATTAGAAAGGCTCTGAAAATGTCTTCATCTAGAGCCTATCATAACTGATGATTACAGCGATAGATTATCCATCGAGTACCTGCTGTGGGCTCATGGTCTGCCTGTGGCTGTGGGGACAGAGGAACTGACAGCTGCAGACGGGGAACCCTGCAGTCCCAACCCTGGACTGCCTGGCTGTTCCTTGGTATTTCTTAACATTGTCACCTGGCTTCCTATGTGGATATGTTAGCTCTGGGTTTGGAGATGGTTGTTAGTGTAATAACTTTCTTTGTTCTTTTTTTTTTTTTTTTCTTTTGAAGAATGTGATCTTTGTACCACTGGAGTTAGCATTTATGCTATTTAATATTTATTTGCCATCTACTCTGCGTTCTGTTCCTTTTTCTGATTTAGTAAATGAAAAGCTCAGGTCCACAGTGCTAGGCACTAGATACTGAGTGGCGAATAGGCCTTTTTAGGGCTCTACCAGTGGGGGAGAGGGTCAGAACAAAAGATGCTTGAGTCTGGAAGGAGAGAAGGCGTGGGGTGGGCTGCACAGGTGACCATCCTCCCCTGCCGTCTTTGGCACTTGGGAACCGCATTTTACTCCTTCGGTAACCAGACTTGCCCCTCAGAAGGACCCTGGAAGGCATCATGAGAGGATGTGGCAGGCTTAGGCTTCTCCTGGTAACCAACCTCAGGGAGATTCCACAGTAGGTTATTGAGCTGAACTTTCCTCCAGCTCTCCTGACTGCTGTTTCCGGGCTCAGGTGATTCCCAGGTGTACCTTTTAGAAGAATGTAGCCTAGAACTCTTGAGACTGACTTTCTGTGTAGCTCCCAGTGTCTCCCCCTGGAAAGCTAGATTTGGGAGGCTTATTAGGCCCCCAGATAAGAAACCTGAGGCATCACACTGCACCAAAGAAAATACCCTTGTCGGCCTTAAAATTTTGTTTCATTTTTATATTGTTATGTTAGGATGTACCCCAAGCACAGTAGCTCTAGAAAGCTGACATTTTCCTGATTGACATCAAAGAAAATGCATTCTTGGGGGGAGTGACATGGATACTTGGAAAAATTGAAATAAAGTAATATAGTAAATAAGTAAGTTAAGGCTACCGGTTTCCTTTTCCTCCTCTTCTCAGCCCCTTTCTGGCTGTGGAAATGGAGGCTTCCCTACAGTAAAGCAAGCACAGACCTGAACACCTGAGGGACTGAAATAAATTCACATAAGGTAACCTCTCTCTCTCCTTTTTAACACTTTTATTTTTAACAAAGGAGCAATTAGAATTTAAAGGTCCCCTATGACCAATTAATTCAATGCAGTTCATGTAGGAGACAGACAGCATGTGTCAGTGTCTTCACCCCAAAGGAACTTTTGATACTGTTGAGGGACAATCTTCAGAACAAGAAAACCCCAGCCTGGAAGAGCCAGGTGGCGTCTCCTTTCTCCCCTCATCTCCTGGCCAAGGTGGCCCGGGGCACAGCTTGAGGAAGCCGGAAGCTCCCCTTGCTTGCCCCCAATGCGCCTGCTAACCCTGTAGCACTGGCACCCTGTCCTGGGTGAGAAGGACGAGGACGTGGGAAGGGAATAGCACACAGACTTTGTGCTCAGGCCTTTCCGGTGATGTCGCTTGTGTGGTCTCAGCCACATCTGCTTTGTTCTTAGACTGACTCAATGATGAGGGCCCTGCTTCTTTCCTGAGACTGGCCTCCAGAGCCAGGAGGAGCGAGGAGCCCTTCACTTCCGGGCTCAGCAGGCAGAGGGGGTTTTTGCCACAGTGCTCCTTGTGGCCTGGAGCGCTGCCCTGTCAGCCCTGCCTTTGGCAGCAAGGCAGTATATTACCTGGCAGTAGGAATCGGTGTTTTTGTTCTGCAAATGAGGCCAGCTTTATGGGCTCAGAGTGAAAGAAAGGTGATGAGAGACTAAAGCTTGCAGTGAGGGGAACCCTGCCAAGCAGTCACAAAAGCCCCTGTGTCATTCCAAGAGGGCCCACCCCTCTCATGGCTTTACTTGTGTGGACGCTGTTCCAGGGTCTCCAGGCTCAAAAGTGGAAGGAATGGACTCAGGCCTGAGCACAGGGGTGTCTAGAGCCAGCATCCCGACAGACCAGGGTGACCTTCTACCCTGCCTCATTCTGGGTGGAGGGGTGCTTCCCAAGCCCAAACAACGCCAGCCCCAGCCCTGCAGCAAGTTTCTCCTGGGAATGCCTCTCCTCTACCCCACCCTCCTCGACCCTCGGATGTTACTGGGAGGCTACCTTCCAGAGTGCTAGAAATGGGTTTCTCCCTAGCAGTAGCATGTTGTACAGCATTTCAGTGCACACTTCATGTACCCTGCTGAAACTAGAGAGGAGCTTAAATATATGCTTACTGCTGTTGGTGCGCTGCTGTGCAGGCGCCTCCCTGCGTCTGGGCGTGTTCATGCGACCCAGCCCCTCCCCATGCACATGGTGGGATCTACCCTTGCAAGCAGTCACTTCTTCATGGTGAGAACATGAAGCTCATGAGTCCGCTGTGGCCCCTGCTACTGCAGTTGGGCTCCGTTGGTAGCCCTTGTGTCTTCCTTTATCCTCTATTCCGCCTCATGCCCAGCCTTCACCACCAGTGCTGACCAGGGCTCTCCCAGTGAGAGGCCAGAGCTTTCTTCCCTCAGGCCTGCGTCCTAACTGCTTTTTTTTTTTTTTTTTTTCTTTTCTTTCCTTTTGCAGAACCAGGGATTGAACTCAGGCCCTTGTGCTTACTGAGCCATCTCCCTGGCCCTAAACTGCTGGTTCTTCTTCAGCCTGACTGCTCTGACCACACCTGATAGCCACAAGTGAATAAGGTTGGACCTTAAGGTTGAATAAGGTGCCTGGTGGATCACCTGGCCTCCACAGGTGTTCCTCTTTAGTTTCCTAGCAAAATGGACAACTCTTCTTTTTGCCCTGGAAATGTCTAGTCTGCAAGCAGCCGAGACCAGCTGTGAGTGCTGCAGGTGACTGCCCTGGCCTCTTCCATCCTTGAAAGCTAGCATATTGTTCTCATGGGAACAGCAAGGCCAGGGCATCCTATCTCTGAGTCTTCTGCACAGAAGCCCACATACACTACCTTCGATCAGAAGCCCACTTCAAACAGCAGACCCATGATCATGGGATCCATGGGCAAATCACATCGCTCACTATACCCTACAGCTCTGGTAAAACCTGCTGCTGGCGTTGTTGTGGGGGTGCCCTGCCCAGAGCACAGCAGACACTGAACAAGGCACCCGACAAGGCGTTGAGTCCCAGGAGAGGAATGTGGGGCCCTGGGAGCCATGGGGGGGAAGAGGTGTCCTCTATACTCCCTGACTCCTGATGGACTCCTGAGGAACTCTGCAGAGTTCAAGATCTTGGTCCTTATACTGCCATAATCCTTTGCCAAGGGGCACAGCAAATATCCCCCTGCATTATAAGCTGTGGCTGCCACCTACGGGCTTTGCAGTTCTGGTCCAGGACAAAATACACTGCCTTGTTCAGTGTGGGAGAGGCCAGGGCAGTCACCTGCAGCGCTCACAGCTGGTCTTCCTGAGGAGTGGTCTGTCCTGGGAGCTCAGTGCTGGTCTCTGCTGCTGGCAGACGGGATGGTTGCTGGCACCAGTATCTCGGCCCACTTTATTGGGTGCAAGTTTGCGCTGTCCTGCCCATTTCTGCTGCTGCTGTGGACACTGGACCCACTGTGCTGTCAATGGGATGGCTGGATGAGCTGGCCAGATCTTTTCATTTGGTGGTGGTGATGATGGCACAGTGCTTTCCCATCCTCCTGTGCCCTCACCGTATTTCCATGTGTATGTGTCTTCCTCAGACCTGGTCTTTTCTGGACATCTGACCAGGCCAGTCACTCTGCCCAGGAGTCCCTGAAGCACCTAAACTTGCTCAGCACTCTTTTTGCATGTGAAATTGGTACTTGCCACCTGCTAGGAGGCCGCCCCTTCCCCTACTACCGGTTCAGAGTACCCCAGTGAGTGTATAGTGCAGCTCCCCCTACAACCATAGGCATGAGCTACAGGAAGGGTGCTGGCACAGCCATGCTGGATGTGACATTGTGACACAGGACCAGAGAGTTTCTCAAAGGTGAAACTGGAAAATTGACATCTGTTTTCCATTGTGTAGAGTATGAAATGGTTTTGATCCTCTTTGTTTTTAATTGGGTTAGAAAAACATGCACTCACTGAATCAGTGGCTTTCTTATCTGTGGCAGAGATGCCACATCTGCCTCAGTAGATGCAATTAGAGTGCTGTGCTGAACTGAGTTGGTAATAGTCTGCAGCCACCCTCCAGGACCTCTGGAGGTTAGACTGGTAAGCTAAACAGAAGTAAATGGGGATCAGTACCCCTGAACCCTTGAGAGCCTTCGAGGTGGTGTTATGTTACCCTCCACCACCCTGGGCTGTGGAAATATTTCTGGCACAGTATGAGGCAGGGCTGGGACAGGGGTCCGATAGCATGAGTGCTTCCTTGGGGCCTCTCCTGCCCCGGTGGCTCTTGGGGCCCAAGCCAGGGGCCTGATGTGCTTGTTGTGCTCTCCATTGCATGCCGCCAGCAGGGCCGGGCACCCAGGGGAGGGACCTGCTAGGTCCCTGGTACTGACTCCATTTCTCACATGGACCTCCACTGTGTGAAGGGGCACAGTGAAGCCCCTGGTTTCTCAGAATGTGTGTTAACCCAGACACGGATGCAGCTGTCACTGACCTTGGACAGCCAGCAGCAGGGACTGCATGCTGCCTGAGGCCAGCACTCCCTCCTTGACTCTGACTTTGCTGCCGTCTGGCTAAGAGCTGGTGTGCTGGTGCTAGTTCTCCCTCCCTTCTCTCAGGATTCCTTTGTTTTACAACCTTTCAGCAGGGTAAATACAGGCTTGCAGTGGGGAGAAAAACCTTGGCTTAAAAAGTTTTTAAAGATATATACTAACTGATGTTATCAGCAGTTTTAGGTAAGACTCCTGAGAGTAGAGTCCTTTGGAATTTACCATCAGACCAAAGATTTAAGATATACTCTGCAAGAAATTAAAATAAGGGGAGCCGGGAAGATGGCTCAGTGGAATAAGTACTTCCCTGGCAAGTGCAAGGGCCTAAGTTCAATCCCCGGTTCTGCCAAAAAATAAATAAATAAATAAAAATAATTAAAAAAAAAAAAAAGAAATTAAAATAAGTTCTGTGTGGAGAGAAACTGCGTGAGCTCAAACCCTGGTCTCCCGCCTGTTAGCCAGCCTGTCTCACCCTTGGTCTTCTCATTTGCCAAAGGGGGGGTAACAGTAGCACAGCAGCAGTGCGTGCCTAGCATGTGGCGAGCCTCAGTTAGGGTCTGTCCTGCGCACCCCAGGACCCTGGGAGACTGAACGTTGGGGCAGTGAAGGAGGCACACTTGGAGCTGCTGTACCAGGCGAGGTGGAATACTGATTGTAGTGAAGAGTGGAATTTTGTGGGTGTGTATCCTGGATGGCATGCAGGTGTTCTCCATGTGCATGTCCCGCAAGAGAGGTGCTTGTTAGTGGTGACAGAAACAGTGACAGACTTTCCTTTCTTACAGCAAAATGATGTCTTTTCCTGGCATGCATGTTTTCTATTCCAGTTCTCTCGTGTTCTCTCTCTCTCTCTCTCTCTCTCTCTCTCTCTCTCTCTCTCTCTCTCTCTCTCACTCCCTTCCCCTGGAATTGAGCAATGAAGAATAAAAAAAAATGCCATAACTTGGGTCACCAGATGTACTTACCAAAAGCTGTATTAATAGATATTTTTGGTAAATATCTTGGTTGCTAATAGTTTGTGACTGAGACAACTGAAAAATCCTTCTGGAACCATGGAAGAAAAATTAAATTCTGTTTTACATATTTCTATGTTAAGTATATTTTTGTTTGTTTGTTTCGATATTTTGAGACAAGGTGTTGCTGTGTAGTAGTTCATGCTAGCCTTGAGTTCACTGTATAATTGAGGCTGGCCTCAAACTCATAGTGATCCTCCTGCCTCAGCAGGGATTACACATTTTCATGCCTGGCAGGAATGTTTTATTGTGTTCTAGCTTTGAAAATTATTAGTTTGCATGTTAGCTGTTCATTAAAACAAGAAATTAGATTTAAAAATACACTAGTTTTAAGAGAGGACAGGCCATCTACAGAGCTATGCAGGAGTTACCTAGCACGCTTATAGAGTTTCATTCAGGGTTTTGCAAGGTTTGGGTAGGGCAGGGATCATTGTTACCCATAGTAAGTTAGAAAGTAGTCCACATTTGAATTCTGTAGCAGATAATGAAAATAGCATGTTTCTGTTCCTTTTCTGAGGGATTCCTGGCTGGGCTAGAGAACGTGGAAAGAACAGCCCTGCTTTCAAGTGTCAGTTCTGAGTAGTTGTGGCTGAGGGTAATTCTCCCTCCACAGGTGCAGACATAGGTCTTTGATGGCACCTGCAGTTTTTTAAATGCAGCTGTACTTGAAGGTATTGACAAGCGTCTGTTGCCTGGTATGCCTGCTCAGAGGTATTTGAGTACAAGCAACAGTTACGAGACATGTTCAGAAGTTGTCCTGGAAGGGAAGGCAGGTTGTTGTCATGCTCTGGGTTATGATTTAAAAGACAAGGCCCCTCGTGGTGCTCTTCAGCATGCCCCGGCTTTCCTCAGTGTACCCTGCTGTTATAATGCCAATTACTTGATTGATGAATTGCCACAGATGTTTATGGAATGAGTACATGGGGTCATATGCCATTAGTTTTGAGAAACTTATGATGAAATTGTGTTCAGAGGCAGGTAAGAGAATATTCATTCCTGGGATTTGTGTAGGCTGTGAGTCACTAGGAGCTGAAGTCCCCTGAGAGATGTGATGGTCATATTTCCTGCCCTGATAGAAATTGTAGATCTGGTCAGAATGCCAATCCCCAAGCAGGCTGCAGTATAGAACTAGGGTGAGCTAAGGGAGCACACTCTTCCAGGGCAGCACTGCACTGCAGTCAGTGGCCAGGAGTGCTGCGCAGCAAGGCAGGGTCTGTGTGGACACAGTGGGTAGTTCTGGCCGGCAGTGTGGAGTGTGGGCATCTCCTCCTTTGGGAAATGTGCAGGACGCACTATTATTTATTTGTGAGAAGCTTGTGCTGGGTACCATTCAGGCACATGAAGGCCTGAATGGAGATCACAGACTTGTGGACATATCAGTGGTTGCACATGTTTTCAGACTCCGGGTCAGGATCCTCAGGATTGATCAGAGAGAGGGAAAGTTGAGGTTCAAGCACAAAACAGAAGGAAGGGGTAACCTCAAAGCAGCATTGAGTTGGAGATGAGCCTTGAGTGTTTTCTGGCAAGGCACTATTGGTGGCCTCAGAACGCAAGGAGACAGCATTGTTGAGGGCCAGACCCTTTGTAGGCAAGAGTGGAGCTGGCCTCTGAAGGAGACACAGACATCATGTGAACAGAGAAGATGAGGGGACGAAGTGATGGGGGCAGGTGGGAGGGCAGCCAGAGGGAGATCAGCCATGGGTTTTATTCCCTATGGGATGGAGAGATAGCGAATGGCCCAGTGTGTGAGGAGTACCAGAGGGTGGAGTGAAACGTGGACCAGAACAATGGGTGCAGCTAGGGTTGGCTAGCAGACAGTCAGTAACAAGGCCCTGCTCATTTAGTTGCCAAGGGCAGAATAGAGTTCAGTTAGACATAATACAACAGTTTGCACGTGAGTATAAATGGACACAGTGCCACACAGCAGTATCTTTAAAAAGGAATAAGACTGTAATCATTTTATGTATTTTGCTAAACATAGTTTTAAAAAATGGTTAAAATTGTAATATGGTAGGACTGGCCAGATAGCTCAGCGGACTACAGCACCTGTTTCAGCAGAGTGCAGCAACCAGGGTTTGATCCCTGGCATGCTGTGCTGGTCCTGCTCCTGGGGTGCACTGGGATGGCAGTTAAGACTGGGCATGGTGGTGCACACCTGTAATCGCAGCGCTTGGGAGGCTGAAAATAGAATCACTGAGTCTCATCTGTATAGTGAGACACTGTAGACCCTGTACTAAATTCATTAAAAAAAAAAAAAATGTGCTATGGCATGTGATGTGGGCCTGACTAGCAGCACAAACCTGCTGTGGAGTCCTGTGAAGATGTTTTCATGGGATGTGAGGTGATTTTGGAGCAGCCCCAGCTCCTGTTGCTGTCCCAAGAGGGTAGCACCAGAGCCCTTGTTCTCTTCTGGCTTTGCCAAGGCTGAAGGCGTGTGCCTCAGTGGCAAAGCGCAGCACCCTATTTCGATCCCTGGTACTGGAGGAAAGTCTTCGGAGAGGAAACTCCGTCTGCACCAGTGAGGTCTGAGTAGTGGGATGGTTCCAAGTGGCATAAATATGTGCTTGCTCAATATTCGCCATGCACTTATGTAGTGCTCTAATCCGTACTTTCTTTATCCACACAATAGCAGTGATAATATTCATACTCTATATAGTTGTTATAAGCTTTAAGTGAGAATGAATATAAAGTATCCACACTGTTGCGCTCTTTCCACACTTCTGAATACCTTCATTCAGAACTAGATTTGCAAAGCAGATGTCTTTTTTACTACGCAGGTAACATTGGTACCTTAATAACTATTCCTGTATAGAGATGCGGATCTAGGTAGTTAGCAGACTGCTTCTCAATATTTATTGTTCTTAAAGTGAAAAGTTATGATCACAATGTTAGAAAATTATTAGAAAGCATAAGAGCTCAGAAATTGACTTTTTTAATATTGTGGTTTTATTTTACTTTTTGACTATTGTATTTACAAAAATAACTTTCCTGGATCATATTTAAAAAAAAAAATGTTTAGACAGTAAGTTACGAACCAAATCTGTATGTTAGTGGACATAGCTTCTGCCCTATTCAGACAGTGTTTTGCTGCGTGGGCCCTTGGGGCATGTTCTTGTGTGCCTGGGAGTCAGAGGGCTGGTGGGGAACAGTCACACACAAGCAGGCAATGTCCTCAGTGTCCTGATTCTTGGTTGACTGCTTTACCCACTGCCTCAGTGGAATCTGGAGTAATGAGATTTCCCAGTATAGGTTCCATTAAGGAGAGGCCCAATTCCATGACTGCCCATAGCATTTTGTGTTGAAATACTATCCTCCCGACAGTGGGGATATTATAAACAGAAAGCAAGAGGACACAGAAAACTGAATAAGCTTGCAAGAAAATAAGAAAGTCTTTCAGGGCCGGCCTGATAGCTCAGCGGACTAAAGCACCTGCTTAGGAAAGCACAGGGCCTGGGTTTGATCCCTGGTGTGCCATGCTGGCCCCGCTGATATGGCAACTGAGACTAGGTGTGATGGCGTGCGCCTATAATCCTTATGCTTGGGAGGTTGAAAACAGGAGAATCACTACAAGTCTGATCTGTGTAGTGAGGCCCTATAAGACCTTGTACTAAAATACATTTTTTAAAAAATGCCTTTCAAATACCTAAAAGTGAGTTAATATCAGAAAAACATTTTGATGTCTTACATTGTCAGGTGTGCTGTTTAGAGGGAGATGGTGATTTCTGTAAGACTAAACCTGTTCAGGAGGAAGCTTCTCACACAGCCTGAGCAGAGTGTGGAATCCTGCTGTCGCCATTGCCGACTTAAGCAAGTACCACAGCTTTGGGTGTGTTGTATCCCAGAAGACTTCTGACCATTCCTTCCCATTTCTGCTCACTGTCACCGCTGGGCCTTAGTCGTTGCATTTCAAAGATGTGTTGGAAGTTTGGTTTCTGCTCAGGTCTCTGGTTCTCATTGCTGATCATGCAGCAGAGTGTCTTGTGAAGTTTTTCAAAGATATGCTCTGCAGGCTTCTTCCCAGACCTTGGGATCTCCCTGCTCCGGTACTTGGTAAGAGGAAAATAAGGAGTTAGGACCCCAAAAGCTGCACCCTGTCAGTCAGTCCCCGAGGTCACCTCTGGAAGCTCGCACCACAGGCTGCAGGACTCCTCAGTGCGGGGCACTTTCCATGGCACCTGTCCAATGCCAGGGGAGCATGCTGTTTTGGGGTGGAATGTCCAACCCAAGCCCTGTCAGGTAGAAAGTGTAGGTTTTTCAGCGGTACAGTAAAGACATAGGAAAGATATAAGAAGCATTTTTTTGACTCTGCAGACATGGAGTGAATCTGAAGGACATGGCGGAATCCTTGCACCTAAGGTGATGGGTGGCTGAGACTTAATGGACTTTTGTCAGTGGTGGAGTTTGAAGGGCAAGTTTAGTGACACCTCAGAAGCTGATTGGGATCTTGCTTGTGACACAGGAAAAGTGAAAGGAAATTATATCCAGGACTGGGTTGGGAAAGGAGGGGAACGTGGTCTCTGGGAAGATAAGCTGTTGTTTTAGGGCTTTAGCCATGTTACATGAGCACCATGATAATACAGGGCCAGAACCTAAAGATAGCAGCATTCTCGAAGGAAGGAAGGAAGGAAGGAAGGAAGGAAGGAAGGAAGGAAGGAAGGAAGGAAGGAAGGAAGGCAGGCAGGCAGGCAGGCAGGCAGGCAGGCAGGCAGACTCCAGGAAAGGCCCATCAGTCTTCCCCAAAAAAATTACTTAGTAATCAAGTGCAGTGACTAAAGAGTGCATTCATTCACCCCATAAACATTCATTGACTGTCCATTGTGTGTCAGCCCTGAGTTGGGGCTGGAAATGGAACCAGTCAGTTATCTCACATTTTGGTGAGAAATGGTGAAGTTACTAGTCTGTTTCAATATACAGCCAAGGCCAAGGAATTACCAGGAATACTATTTCAGAAGGTTACATATATTTTTTAAAAAGATATGGGATATTCACAGAGTATATCAAATCAGGCTTGGGTTAGTCAATTTTCTCATTTAGGAGCAAGAGATTTTATCATCAGAAAACCAAGACTGTAGCATATTATATAAAACTAGAAAGAAAATTCATTAGAGACTTGAAAAGAAAAAAGATGGAACCTACTACTCATCCAGAACAGCAGTAAAGACAATGCACATGGCAAAAGATGAACAGCAAAGAAAGCACAGGGTTGAAAATGAGAAACAAGTTGACCAAATTTGGGCCATGCACCAGTAATATCAACAATTAGGAAGAGAATAAATATCTGTTGAAGTAAAAAAGACTGTTTAACCCCAGAGTAAGAACTTGTGTACAGTGTACAAGGGATGCCGAGTAGACAGCCCCTGTGTTTTAAAGAAAACTTGGCCTGTAATAGGCACACAGGACAAAGTCAGGTTCAAGGCTTTATGTTGGGCTACAAAGGGAGCTTTCTGACAATGGAATGGGAGACTGCAGTGAGTCCCTAACAAGACCACCATCAGAATACTGGCCCTAGAACCAGGAAGTATCAGGAGACACATGGAATGTGATTCTCCCTAGCCAAAAGCAGTCCAGGATGAGTGGAAATCAAATAAGCACGGGAAGGATATAAATAGCCTTCTTCCTGGCAGGTATTTTAGTTGAAATGTCACTTCCTCAGAGAGGCCTTCCCTAACTGAGCTATCTGAGAAGCTGCCCAGGCCTCTCTGTCATTCTACCTTCCTGTGCCTCTACTCTGCCCTTGTGTCTGTCACTATCTTGTGCTGTGTTCTATAGTCTGGATAGGGTGTCTCTGAAAAAGGGATTCCAGTGTCTTCTGCATTGCCACAGCCCCAGGGGTAGAAGCCGCCTGGCAAACAAGTGGTTCTTGACTTAACACAGCTGCTGTGTGCCAGGTGAGGTTCTAGGAGCTCTGCATGTGTTGGCAAGCCAGACATAGATGGGGCCCCTGGGTGTGCACTTTCAATCAGAGAGAGCAGAAGCAAAGAAGCAGAGTGCATGTGTGGCTTACAGAGCACCCTGAGGCAGATGGTGCAGGGGAAGGTGGAGCTTTTGAGGCAGGAGAGTGTGGCTGGGGTGGAGGGAAGAGCCAGAAGGCTGCCGGACATGGTGGCAGGCCAAGGGAAGGCACTCAGAACAGGAATGTGAAGGGTGAGGAGCGGGTTTGTGAGGACAGTGGGTGGTGCCAAGCAAGCCTACCTTTTGAGACTGGAGCTCAGAAATGGCCCCAGCAGGAGCAGCTGGATCTTCATCCAAAGAGTGACCTTGAAGCACATCCCAACTGTGGGCAGTTTGCCTTCTTGTGATAGAAACAGTAGTTATTTTATTAGTTGTTTTGAAGGATACAATATGTGCTTATTTCAGTTATTAAAAGTCCATTTAGAACATTTATTAGCACAAATGAATTCATTTATTTCAAATATAGAAGCAAAATATTGCATGGAATGGAAATATGTGGTATAATTAGATTATTAATGAAAATGCTCACATACCTCTGTGTGATTGAAAATGAAAGCTTAGCAGTCTCAAAAGGATGGTGCTAAATATTTACATATCTGTCTGAGATGCACATTTTTAGATGCTAAAAATATTCATTGTTAATGACTAGAAGGGAAGGCTAGGTTTAATGCACTAATAAACTTCTACGTATTTGTCGCACACCAGAGTCAAAGCCAATTTTGTAAGGTATTACAGGCAGCTTTGAAATAGGCACCACTGCTGGAATAAAAGGAGATTCTCCCCCAGCCAATTAACAGTCCCTGTTCTCTGAGAGAAAGGTTGGCCAACTAAGAACTATGGCAGTTTGCTTGGAAGGTTGGCTGTTACTGGCTTAGGTTTTACATGCATGGCTTGTAAGTTCCTGTCTGAGAATGAAGATCTAGAAATGTGAAGAGGGCACCGAGGGAGCTGTATCATGGTACAGCGAGGCCCATGCAAGAAGAAGGCTTCTTCTCAGGTAGATGTGGTCAGATGGCTTCTTTCATCCTTTTCTGCATCTATATTCCATGAGAAGGGCTGTCAGTATGACATGAGTAAGAGGACAGTGATAAGCAGTCTTTAGTACTTCTGGGCAGCCCCTCTTAGGGTCCAAGGCTGCTTGGGCTCAGGGTCAGCAGAACAGACACCTGACTAGAGACCAGACTGTCAATCCCCTAGAACATGAATTTACTGAATGTACATGACAACCAGATCCTCATATGATTAGTATACTGCCTTAGAGCAGTGCTGGCAAGCCAGGCCCCTGGCTCCCGTCTGTCACTGAAGCTTTACGTCCTTGCCCATTCATGGACAGGTCGCCTGTGGCTGCTTTAGCACGGCAGCTGTGACTGCACAGGTCACTCCTTATATCAGAGGTCCTGTGGCCAAAGAAGACTTGCTCTGTAGACCTTTAGCAAAGCTGTCAGTCTGACTTAGAGGACCAGCTTGAGTGTCAGATCTCCTGAGTTCAAACCTGCCACTCCTCCAGTGACTGTGGACCAAGCTATATGCATCCTCTTTGCTCAGCCTGTGAAACTGTGACAGCAGCATATATTGTTGGCTGGTTGTGATGGTTGAGATAGGCAAGATAGATCCCTTATATGTCCCTTCATTACAAACTATGCCAAAATAACAATCTCACATATTGACTTAGGTCAGTGCCTCTGCTGGCCTTGTGACCAGCCATTTATGGAGTGTGCTCAGCTGGGTGGTGGTTGGGAGCTGAGATTTCTTTTTCTGTAACCTCATCCCTTTTCTTTCTGTGTTCTCTCTCCTGCCCATCATGGCCTCTATGCCTGATCTCTTGAGCAATTCGGGGCTCCCAAGGATATTAAAAGTAAAAGCTGCAGGCTTTCTTATATGTCTGTGACTGGCATCTGTCAGTACCACCACATTTCTTAGTTAAACAAGTCACTGCAGGGAGGGGACTGCACCAGGGAGTCTTTCCGGGAGGAGCTCCCTTGTGGCATCTGCAGAGTGCGCGGGGAGTGGACTGCTGTGCCTGTGGAAGGCGGCTTCTGGGTACAGTCAAGCACTTCCCCCTGGTTGGAGTCCCTTTTCTTATCCTTCCACTTCACAGTGAAGTGGAAAGAAAATGGGGTTAGGTGTGAAATTTGAGAGTCTAGGCCTAGTTTTGGGGTAGAACATGTCTTTGCTCCCTCTCCTGGCAGCATGCCCATCCCCTTCCATCTCTGGCTTGCTTGGGGTGGCAGCGCGATGCGTAGCCCTTGTCCCCCATTTCTCTGCCTTGCTCTGCACCTGTGTCAGTGTGATAAAAAGCCTTCCTGCTGCTGTGGGTGCAAACCGCTGTCAGCCCCATCCCCGCCCACCGAGTTACGGGAAATGATGGGCCCTCTGGGTTCTCCTCTTTTCAACCAGTGGCTTCTTCTCCTAGACAAAGCTGGTGAAGGAAAGACTGTGCCACTTGCACCAGTGAGCCTTGGTTCTCATAAATGGCCACCATTTAAAATAAACGGAGAGAGAAGAATTTGGGATCATCGGTGTGTTTTTGTATGTGTTCAACTTCATTATCAGAGGCTGTGTTTTACTTTCATGTCAGTTTTCACACGTGGGCCCAGAGCTTTCCACATGTCTTATGCCAGTTGTGAAGGAAAACATCTTTAGCCATAGTGCTGTAAAAAATCAGAAGGATGTGATTTGTTGTAATTTAGCCAAGAGAGATAGTGATTTTCTTTAAAACTTGCAACAATTGCTGTGAATGAGCAAATGTTTATACAAGGTGTGAAATTAAGTTTCATGTAGTCACAGAATGTGAGTCCCAGCCAGCAGCTCTGAAATCATATTTATATTTTGGGTAACAATTTCAGTGGCATTCTTTGTTGCAATTAGAAGTCCTGCTGCTTCAAGACATGATGCCCTCTCCCAGATTTAGCTCTTGATAAAGAAAGCTATGCTAGTTTCTCATAAAAATCTGGAGTTTAATCATTGCTTTTTAAATGTGCAAATTCTGTTAAAAAATTTGGGTGACTGAGAAATTCTTCCTCCAGGTTTTGTTTTCTAATTGGCTCCATCAAATTATTTCTTCCACAAACAAGGAGTTAAATTGCATCTAGGCTGACTGCTGCCAGGAGAGTCAGGACTCACTGGACAACAAAGCCTCCTGGGCAGCAGTGAGATGGTTAAGGTGCTGTTTTTGTGCCCCTTTTTTTCTTATGGTACTAGCAAGGCTAACGTTTCTATACTGTTTTCCCAGCCAACTGTCAAAGCACATTTTAAGAGAGAGGTTCCAAGAAGAGCACAGTTCATGGGATGATTGAATATCGTGCACTTGCTTTTAGGAACTAATTGAAAAGCAGACCCGCCGACTGTCAGGTTCCTCTGTTCGATAACTGGAGAGTGATATGTTCTTTTGTACCCTTCGCCTTTGCCCTAAGGTCCCATTTGTTCTCTGGAAAGACAGTGCAGGCACATGAGAGGGCTTGCTGTGTCTGTGACCCCAGGCCCCCTAGTCTGCTTTCAGTTACCTCAGCACTGGAATCTCTTCTAATCATTAAGACCTTCTGCAGATTGCAGTTATCCATGTTCGGGGTCAGAATCAGGTGCGCTGTGCGCCTGAGAGAAGCGTTTGCCAGGTTATGAGTTTGATCTAACAAGCTGAGAGGCCAGGTTATTCCTAAAGCAGCTTCCTGCTCAGAGCTACTGCTCTTAGGTGACCAATAAATTGTTCTCCTCTCCTTCTCACTCACCTTCCTTTGTAAGGGCCACTTGCACATTGTGAGCTTCTGTGTCTGTATGGCATGCATGTTACCACCCCCAAGAAGCAGCAGTTCTCTTGTTAGTAATAGATTACTTTGGCAAATCACAGACCAAAAGCCTTTTAAAGAAATAGGGTTTGAGGCTGTGATTCTGAATTGGAAATTTGTTGAGTTCTGTTTTAAATAAAAAGTTAAAGTGGTGATCTAGGCAAACCAAATAGCCTAAAGTTTTGAGAAGTCCCGTGTGATTTGAAGTGTGGATTCCGTCTGTCTGTTCACCTGTCCATCCCCCTCTGCCTCTGGGCATAGAGGCTACCCTCCAAGGGGGCGCATGATTGAATGCAGTGTGGCAAACCTTTCAGAGACAACTACCTAAACTGCAACCCCGACCCTATTTATTTATCCCAAAGTGCCAACATGGCAATTAAACCTGGGTACTCAGGATGTAGTTTAGAAAAAACAACTCATAAATCAGCTATCTTCTGTCGTAAAAGAAAAACACATGACATGTGTGCCATAGATTCCCTACGACTGCTCTAATGGAAAAAAACTTGTCCCAACATATACCACCTCCGAGGGTGGGTGGCCTTACCATGGGGCAGATGTCCCCAGGGTCATTACATGGTTTCCCGATTTTGAAGCAGCAGCTGAGGCACTCCCTTCGCCCTCACTCAGCAGACACCTCACTGGTTGCCCCCTTTCTGGCTCCACGTGGAGCATAGGATGCAGAAAGTGGCACACCAGGATACCCTAAGCGATCTGGTTTTGCAATAACAAGCAGAAACACTGAAACGACACCCAGGATTTGGAGGCCCTGATTGGGAGCATTCCCAGAATATCAGCCCTTCGCGTCTGGTACACTAGGGCTTTTATATGACATACAAGCAGAAGGTACAAAGGTGAGACAGAGCAGCCCAGCAGTGCCTCTGATTAGCTAGCAGGGTGAGAGCCTCATTACAGGGGTAGAGTTTTGATCGTCAGTTCCTGAAGCTTGGTACCAGATACGGTCAGGCATCCTGCATGTTCAGTTACATTTATGGTTGCAGGGGTCACAGAAGTAATTACAAAGCCATGAAGCAGCTTCAAAAGAATGGAGTTTTTAAAAATAACTTCTCAGGCCAGCAAGATAGTTCAGTGAACTAAGCACCTGCTTTGGCAAGCACGGGGACCAGGGTTTAATCCTGAGCCCTGCACTGGGAAGGCTGAAAACAGGAGGATCACTGTGAGTCTGTGGTGCACAGTAAGACCCTGTGGTGAATACATAAAATGAAATAAATGAACAAATAAAATAAAAAATAACTTCTCATGTACAGTTTTTTCCTTTCAGTTTCAATACAAAGATTTGCACTTTTTAAAGAACAAACTTATATTTAAAGTGGTAAGTGATACAGCATAGTTGGACAATAAAGCTTTGCTCAGTTTTCATATTTGTACTATAGAAAGCAGGAAATAAAGAGTTTGGTGAAATTCTTGAATCTATTTCAAATGAAATGGCAAAGGCACTCGGGACCTTACCTGCCTTAATTCCTGGTGAGATGCAGAGGAAGTTCTGGCTTTGCTTGGATGTCCACTGTCTCTAGCCCCCGTCTCAGGAGAGCCAGCCCACACCCAGGAAGCTCCTGAGGCCCCAAGCCTGGGTGGGAGGAAGGAGGAGGCCAGCAAGTGGCACAAGGGACAGCCCTGGTCTCTGGCACAAGCTGTGTGCCGTGGTGTCACCAGGTGCTGGTAGTTGATAGCCTCGTGCACGTACAGGGCGATAGGGTGGTGATGCACTTCTGTGTGTGACGCGTCCTTCCATGATAGCACTTTTAGGGCTTTATAGAAAAAAGAAGGGCACAGATTTTAGTGGCAAAAGGGTGAGTTTGATCTAAATGTATCATAAACAGAAAACTTTCACAGCTGAAAGGTCTTTACATGGGACATGAAATCCCAAGCAGAGGGTGCCTTCCCAGTGGCTTGTGAAGATCAAGCCTGTCCTGAGGAGCAGCACATCTCACCCTGCTGAGCCCCAGTGCAGGATGGTAGAGTGTCACTGGGTGGAACGGACACATGTGTAGGACAGTCACTTTCCTTAAATATATGAATATTGTAACATTTTAGTGGAGATCTTTGAATGTACCTAAAAATAGACAGAATATTGTAATGAACTTGGTGTAGCCCAGAAATGATTGAGCTCATGTTATTTTGAAGCAAATGTAATATAAAATGTCATTTAATCCATACATATTTTGTTATGGCTCTAAAGTATAAGGCATACAAAATGTAAAGATCTTCAACAAGGCTCGGCCATGATACAGTTATCCTACAGAAACTATAACTAATAATAGTTCCAGAATATCAGCTGCCTGTTTTTTATAATTCCCAGTTGTCTCAAAGGTGTCATAAGTTTTTTAACAGTTTGAATTGATTGTAATTGATTGATACATCTTTTGTGTCTTTTTATAGTCCTTGCTCTGATTTTTTTCTTATGTCTTTCTTTTCCTTTCTTCCCTACTTCCTACCTCTAAACTGTGGTTGAAGAAACCTAGTTGTTGTCCATGGTCTAGACTGTGCCCACTCCCGCCGGCGGTGTCGGTGCACCGGGGCCTCTGTCCTCTGTAAGGACTGTAAGCTAGTGGTAGGGTCAAGCAGCTCATCGAGCCGTGTTTGCTGCGCTTGGTTTTCCAAGGCTGCTTCATCAGGGATATTGTGGCCCATCGGAGGGAGAGGCTCAAGGCACCCCCAGCACACGTGTTCACTGGGAATTGAACCCAGACTCTTTACACTACATTATCAGCCCATTGTATATTTTTCATCTTAATACAGGAATCTTACTAAGTTACTCTGGCTGTGCTCAGATTTGCAACCCTCCTGCCACAGCTTTCTAGCATACTGGGATTCCAGACATGTCTCTCTTTTTGATAGTGGTAGTAGCTATGTTTAGATTCCTCTGGGAGCAGAGAGATGATACAGTAATGCCATCTTGCCTGTTTACCTAACAACCAGAATACTTCTGTAAAGAAGCACATCAACTGATTGGTTGTCCTGTGGTATGATTTACATAGGACCCAGAGAGAAAATGCTTTTCTTTTGTGGACCAGTTTTCAAAATAGGTCTTCTAGCATCTTTCAATAATGCCTAGTTCACCTGTTTTCTAGTATTCTGAAAATGAAATTGCTATTATTAGTAGTTTGGTTTGGAGCATTCATTTCTTCAGCAGCTTACATCCTTTACAAGGATTAAGAGAAGCCCAAGCTGGAGGGGCCCTGTGTTGCAGGCCTCCTTGCAAGACGAGACCACAGCAGAGTGGGCCAGACCCTCTGTAGGCTGCTGGGGGTTGGGTTAACTTTGCAGACCGAGACCTGGCAGGCCATAAGGAATTCTGCTCAAGTCATCTTCCTAGCTGACATCAAAGCAGTACAGCTGCTACTAGAGTCCCAATTAGTGCTTTTCCTGTTTCAGTGGAGCTCCTGCAAACCAAATCTTGAAATAACTGATGTGATCAGGATTTCAGAGAGCAAAAACAGGGAAGGACTCATTTCAAAATTACAGTGTTCTTAAAACATAATGATCTGTTTTCAGTCTTTTCTGATTAGATAATAGCAGTGTAGATTTGAGACAGAACTAGCTTGGTTTATTGCTATATTCACTTGTTATTTATTTGGGGGCCTTTTGATAGCTAATTTAAAAGGATGTGAAGGTAAGCTAATGTCAGGTGAATCCAGAGTGAACCCTGTCTCTGGCCTCCCCTTCCTCCAGAATCTCCCTTCCATAATCATCACTACAAGCAGTTTATATTTACAGGGCTTTTTAAAAAGCAAGTGGTGATGCATATTGTCCAAAAGTTTGGCTTGTCGAGGAAGCAGACACTTGGGAGGTATTTCTTTGCTAATTTCCCTGAATCGCTGTCTTCCTTGGCAGGTCAGTTCTGATTCACTGGCAAGGTCTACTTGTCAAGAAGATTAGGTTAGTGGTAACATTTGCTCTTCCCATTTGGTTCTAGGACTAGCACTTAGGAACCTGGCTAGTCCCATCATTCTTCTCAGTAATAAGGTAACTGAATACACTTACTGCCCAGGGTCTAGTTTCATATTTTGTCTTTTAATTACCCTTTGATCTTAAGAGCATAGCTTTATTGTCAGCTCATTAGGGTAATGGAGGGTATAATTGAATCTCTAGAGGCATGGTGTTCTGAGGTGCAGTATGATTAGATTCCTGGAGGGAAGGGGAGGCCAGAGACGGGGTTCACTCTGAATTCACCTGACATTAGCTTACCTTCATGTCCTAAATCCCTCTTTGAGGTAGAACTGGGCCATACAGAGTCTCTGGCCCTTGCAGACCGCAGTTACCACTCACATCAGGTGTCTTCTCAGTCCTCTGGCTCCTTCCTGGGGACCCTCCCCACCTCGCGCCCCACATTCCTCAGCCACAGGCCCTGGTGAGCGGAGTGCTGGCTGGTGAGCAGGACATTCCCAGGATCTAAGGCATGGAGGGCAGAAGTGACTGTTGCTCAGTGAACCCTCAGAGAACCTGACTGGCTCTGGAGGGAGGGGATTGCTCAGATCTAACAGTCTCTCAGTCACTGGTCACTGTCCCTTAGAGGACTGGCAGCTTTTCTGTCACTCGGATCAGTGAGAGACATCAGGGTATCCTGCTAGTGAGCACCCCCTTTTCCAGCTTACTTGTGGTGTGTTCCTGTTCTTGCAGCCAGGTGACCTCGAAGATCTTTTGTGCCCCCACATGTCTGCTTCTGTCTCTGTCATCCCCACCCTTGCCTGTTACTGCATGTTCAGTCTTCTATCAGTTGTTGTGAACAACTACCATAAGACAACAATAGGCAATGTATTAGTTTTCGTAACTGTCCTACTAACCTGTTTTGGAACTGTTTCATTGCTATTTCTTTCTCAATAAAATTAATTCTAAAAAAGTCTTTTTTATCAGTTGTGAGCTGCTTAATGACAGGGACAGTCTTGGTCAGCTTCACTTGCCCAACACCAGGAGCAGGATGGGGCTGTGCTGTTAAGAGTGAATGGCCAGGCCACTCCCCCATGTGAAATAAGACAGTTGGTGCCCACAGAAATGATATTTGCTCCAACTTTATGTACTTAATTTAGAAGCAGAAAAAAGATCAAAACTCAGGACTTTATTAAGCTTCTTCCCTTGGGCAGTCGGCTTGCCCCATTTCCCACAGCT
The DNA here is from genome assembly GCA_004027165.1 of Ctenomys sociabilis. Lineage (NCBI taxonomy): Eukaryota > Metazoa > Chordata > Mammalia > Rodentia > Ctenomyidae > Ctenomys > Ctenomys sociabilis. The sequence continues at coordinate 33,174 of PVKA01003470.1, forward strand.
ATGTCCTTGGAGAGCTGGATGTAGGAGGCCACTGTCTGCTTCTGTCCACATTTTGGAGGTATCAGTGAGCAAGGGCCTGGGCCTGCAAAATCAGAAAACTGCCCTGGTCTGGGGGCCACGCGCCCTAGAACACAAAGCAACTGTTTCATGGGTAAAAGTGAGGTAAGCTTCTCCTAATTCTTCTAATAAATAGTGCTGAGCTGCCATTTGTTGGTGATGGAATTGAGAAAATGTTAAGAACTTGAGTGTCCAACAACCTGTCCCCAAATGAAAGAGGGGGAAAAAAGTAAAGTAAGAAAACAAGTGTTGGGCTGGGGAGGTCAGTAGAATAAGCGCTTACCTGGCAAGCCTGAGGTCCTGAGTTCAATCCCCAGTACCACCAAAAAAAAATGTCACTGGTATTTAAGTATTTTAAGTTTTTTTTTTTTTTTTTTTTTTTAAGGCTTTTAACATTGATTTAAAATTCAGTTTGAAATAGAGTCAAACTTAGAATTCAGCACACCAGATAGGAAGTAGCTGGGGCGCCGTTGCACATCCACACCACCCAGGTCACTGTACTCGTGTTGCTCTCGTGAAGACGTGCCCTTAAGAACAGAGGGCAGAAACACTAGGAGACTGCTAACCAGGGAGGGCACGGGGTGGCATTACAGCACTGCGCTCAGTGACAAGGTAGTGTCTGGTGATAAGCAGTTCCTGGGCTGCACTGGGAGAGATCGGGATAGTAAACCTCCACTAGCATTTTCTTCTGCCCCAAACTGCTTCTCACACTGAGGGCACCTGTAGGAGTAGTGGGCAGCCCAGACTCAGAGTCAGCAGTCCTGGATCTGGTTCCAGCTCTGTCCTTTATGCTTCATGTTTTGAGGGGGTCACCACTCTAGCAGTATACAGAGCTCCCTGTAAGACCTCTCCCACATGGTCAAACATAATTACATGTTGCTAAAAGCTCAGGCTAGTGAGAGGACAGCGTGATAAGAATGGTAACTAGGGTCAGTATGACATGGGCCTTGGGCTGTTTCTGCGTGACCTGTGGATCGTTTGAGCAGGACACCTTTTTCCATGAGACCAGACATATGTATAATGTGACAGTATATTCTAATAAGTTTCAAGGTGGGGCAGCCCTGGGGAATATGCTGTATTTAATCAACTCAAAGATGTTGCCACTGTAAAATGCACCTTTACTTTATGTTCCACAAGGAAGAATCTCTGCCAATTAAAGTGATGTGTTGTTGATTATAAAACCCATCGATTTCAGAGATAAGTAACTATAGGGAGTTCTATGTTCGAATCCAATAAATACGTGTTCTCTTTCTGAGCTGCCCTACCACCAGCCCATTGGCTCCTTGTGTGGTTCCAAGATAGCTGCAGCTCATTCATTCACTTATACAGAGATAAAGCTGCTATCTGAGTGGCTCTGCCTCCTCCAGTGCCTCTGTGAGGACTGACCCTTGCCAGAGGCCTGCAGTTGGTCTTCCCATGTCTCAATAGGATAGTTGGACACCACGCTCAGGCCTGGGAGCATCGCGGGATGGCCTGGGGCCCGGCAGTAACCTAGTGGGGCCGGTCACACTCCTCAGGCTTCAGCCTCAGCAAGGGGCAGGACTGCTTCTCTGAAGGGTCACAGTCCCATCACAAGGACAGAAGAGGGAACGGATGGATGACTATTAAAGCAAGCAGTTATGCCAGCAGTTTGGAATTTTTCTGGATAGGTATTAGTGACGAAATGGATTGTGATTGACGTTATCTTCCTGTTCCAAGCATGCAAAGGAGGATCACTATGAGTAAGAGCTGGGTAGTGAGACCCTATACCAGATACATTAATAATAACAATAATAATACAGGCTTCCTGTCACCATCAGGACACCAGCCCCCAGAGACCTACTGAATCTGCCTGTCCTATGTGTACCACTGCTGCATCTTACCCTGGCTCTGCTGCCTGTACCCGCCGCTCCCTTTGCCCTGTTGCTGGGTATCTCCTGTCCCATATTGTCCTTACGCCAGAGGACTGGTGTGCTACCGGCCTGCTGCGGCCTCTCTTCATCCTTGCCCAACACATTCTGTGTCATTATAGCTTCCAGCAGACAGAGATGAAGAGCAGGCCCAGTCTCCAGGGCCCGACCCATCCCAGATTTTCTGTCCTTTGTTTCTTTTTGCTTTTGCTTTTTGTTATTGCTGTTGTAATGTTTTAGAGCAAATCCCTGATGTCATGTCATTTTATTTCTGAGTACTTGTCTCTACACAACAGCATTCCCTTTCAGAATCACGATGCCGTTATCACACTTAACAAAAACAGCAGTAATTCCCTCATCACCTAATAGCACATTTTCTATTTCCCTGGTCATCTTGAAAGTGCCTTTCTACAGTTTCTTTTTATTGGGATACAAGCAAACTCCGCGTGATAGGGCCGGGCTGTGTGTTCTCCACTGCCCTGGGTAGCCTCTGCCCTTCTCCTGTGCTTTCTGAGGTGTCACTTTGCTCTTGTCATCCTTTCAGTTTGGTCTTCATTTCTCACATTTTCCCACTCTATTATTAGCTCTCATTTCAGATGTCCTTGTTCAGCTCACTTCTAAGAAGCTCTTTCTGTTTTGTGCTGCTTTTTCAAAACTGCATAGTTTAATTTCTTTTCCCTGGGTTTGAAATAATTGGTTACAGTGTATATCTGCTGCAGTCTGCCTCCTGGCTAGGCAGTCACCCTGTTCAGTTGCACTGTGCTTTCCCATGCAGCACTGGGTTGTTGGGACTGTTACCACAGTCAGCACTGTCCCTGTGTGTGAAGGACATGACTTCCCTGTGCCATGGAGGAGCATGCACCTGTGGCACTCTCCAGGCCTCCTGCTGGTCCGAGGTGCTGCTCTGGCTCTTGGCTCCTGACCTGCACCTGCCCTCACCCCTGCACCCTTGCATGCTGCTCTGCCTCAGAGACCCTGCCTATCCAGCCATGTGTGTGCCAGAGGGCTCTGAACCCCTCAGTGACTGTTTGTACTTGGACCCTGAGAGGACTGCATCCATTTGTTGCCATTTGCTCCCAGGCTTTGTCAAGGCTCCCACTTGGATAGAACCCTCATTTTGAAGTTGTTTCCTGATGGCTTTAGGGCTAGTCATTTATCTTTTCACCCCACCCCAGCCTGGAGGCTGTAGACTCGGGGTGGTCCTGCCCTGCTGTATTCTGTGGAGGAATTATTCAAATCTAATTTTACTGAAGGTTTTATCTATATTTGCTATTCTTATAGTTGCTTTGTCTAGTTTCCAGAAAGCAACAGAGTGAGATTGCAAAGTCACACTAAGTACTGCTGCTGCCAAAGTCCTCCCTTACGGTGGGGTGCGGGCTCTGCATCGAGCACCCTTGGAGACCAGCCTTGGGGAGTACTGTGGTTTTACACTCACCCCTCTGTGCTGCAGCCTGGCCTTGGGGCTCTGTGGGTGTGCTCTCTCCACTCACCGCGCAAGTGCCAGACTTCTGCCCAGCCCAGATCCCCTTGGGCTGGAGCAGTAAGGGCTGCTTGTACGGTGGGTAGACCATGGGGGGGGGGGGGTCTTGCTGCCCTAGGAATTGTGAAACTTCCCCAAAAGCTCTGCTGTAATGATTAGATTGCTCGAAAGGTACAGTAAAACGGAAGTATTTTTCCAAAGTAATATGAGAATACTTTAAAAGTCTGTTTAAGATAGTAAATATAGTGAAATACACATTCAGTTAGATACCAAAAATGAAAGATCCAGACCTACTTTGAGAAAAGACAGATGTCTTGGTCCCTTTCTGTTGTAGAGTCCCTCATTCTGCGTGTGTGCGTGTGCGCACAAGCGCGTGCTGTAAAGACGGCACTGTAATTATATGCAAGGTGATGTAATTTCTTTTTTTTTTTTGTCTTTTTGAGACAGGGTCTCACTATGCAGTTCAGGCTGGCCTCGAGCTTACTTTGTAGCTCAGGCTGGTCTCGAACTCGCAACAATCCTCCTGTCTCAGCCTCCCTCACTATGCAGTTCAGGCTGGCCTCGAGCTTACTTTGTAGCTCAGGCTGGTCTCGAACTCGCAACAATCCTCCTGTCTCAGCCTCCCGAGTACTGGGATTACAGGCATGCGCCACCACACCCGGCATGATGTAATTTCTATGTTCGCAAGCACAGTGCTTCCCTTAGGGTGCCTGTGACACAGTGGGGAGAAAGATGGATTCTGAGGCAGAAACAAAGCCAGAGCACGGCCCATCTCTGCCCATGGAGTCGTGTGCCCTTGGACCTGCCACTCACTGCCTCCGAGTTTCCTCCCATCCATACAAGGGAGAGGGAGAGGCTGGGCCCCACTTGGCTCTTGTAAGCATAAATTTTTCTGTATTTTAAGGCCTATTCTAGACCCAGGTGTAAGAGTCATGAGTCAGAAATGTCTTCTGAATTGGAATCTGTGCTATAAAGTCAACCTGATAATAAAAGCAAAAGTAATACCTTCGAAAACATGCGCTTCAATTTAATTTTACAACAGTCTATTTACAGGTAGCCGTGGAGCTTTTTTTTTTTTTTTTATTCCTTACAGTGGTGGTGTCGTGGGGGTTACATTTAAGAGAGATTTCTTGGGGAAATACAATTCCAAAAATAGTACCACACATTTCTGAAAATTTTGAATTAACACCCACAAATTGGAATGGCCCCGGGTTTGTGTTTGGAATCAGCCTGTGGCACATTGTTTATTCAACCACAAAGATTCTTGCGCAGAGAGAACTACGTGAGAAAGTACTCAATGACTAATGTAATAACGATAGCTGCCACATATTAAGCTCATGTTATGTGCTAAAGCACTTTATGTGCATTGTTATTTAACCATGCTGAGAATAAAATACTGGTATTCCTGTTCTGCAGATGAAAGTGAGACGCGAGGAAGTGAGCAGTGCCGCCCAGCTCGTGCCCAGCACAGCCAGCCACAGTGCTGCTGAGCGCCCCCATAGCTCTTGCTGGCTCTGGAGTCTGTTCTGAGCAGTCTGTGCTTGTTAAGTTGGTTCTTCTTTACAATGTCCCTGAGCAGTTGCTACTGTTGGGTGTCCTTCCAGATGAGGAAACTGAGGTACAGAGGAGTCCTGTCACTTGGCCACACTTGCACAGATACTCACGTCCTGCCGGAGTAGGCACTGCTCCTAGGGAGTTGGTGGTGTTGCCCACTGCCCTGTGTTGGCCAGCATGAGAATAATGGCTGGCAGAACGCGTCCAGCGCTCTCGCTTCCACTCATTTCACCAGGTGTTAGAGGAGCAAAAAGGGCCCTAAGTAGAGCTGGGACTTATTCTTCTTTACATTTTTCAGCCATGTGGAATATAACCTGAAATTCGACAAAAGAAAACCTCCTCTTGCCTGGCCCCTGAGGCCTTGCATTCGAGGCCCACTTACAGGGCCTGTGTTGCCCTGGAGCGCTCGTGGCCACCAACTCTGCTGGGCCCCTGCTGTCCTGCTGGCAGGTGGCTGCCCGGCACTGAGCTCGTCTCTAGTGGCACTGTCCTCTGGAAGGGTGTTGGCCAAAAGGGAGGCGTTGGCAGCTGGGATGGTGCAGCAGGCCTTTCAGTGACAAGGGAAACTTTAATGTGATACTTGTGGGCCAGAGGGAGTGACATAGGGAAAACACTTTTTGTTATTTGAACTATCTCTTAAGTTTGGGTTTCTATTTAGGAAAAAGTGAGATAATACCTTTGAACATAGGGTAGCCCAAGATTTTGTAGACACCTAGATGGAGCCAGCTCTGTGTCTTTCTTGGCTTTGCCACTGTGCCCCCAGAATGCCATCAGCACTGCCACCAGCTCTGCTACAGGAACTATCAGTGACTTGCAGGGACCATCAGCAATGGGTCAGCAACACTGCTTAGCCTTGTGGTTATCGAGCAGATTGCTTGGAAAGTCTTTAGTGGTTTTTCAACTTGAAAAGAACAAGTTTGAAATAAATAAATTGATCCATTAACCTGTTACAGGAAGGTCTCACTGTGTTTAGTACCCCCAAATCATTGCTGATCAGGGTGGCTAAGCCACACTCTGATAGATTTCAAGGTAGTGTGTGGACCATAAAATGACCATTGACCAACTCCCTTTGTTTATGAGAAAGGAGCTGCTTTATGCCGCTGGCCCTGAGTCCACTGTGCTGTGTCTCAACACCATGCAGCCATTGATCAGATGAAAATGACCAGTTAGCAACTAAGTGTTTCCTGGACTAGAGGCTCTATGAATAATGTGTTCTTCACTTAAAAACAGCACTTTAAGCAATTGTTTAAACCCAACCATTTGGGAATGCGGGAGAGAGGTTCATGAATAATTTATTGTCAGAAGAAAAGATTAAGGGATCTGAACTTTTTCACCTTCCCAAACCTTTTTGACTTAGGTGAAAATGCCTGCAGATGCTACACACCCAAATAAACAGTGGTCAGAAAGCACACGGTACAGCGCATTTATAGCCTTTCACTCTTTCAAAACCTTTGTTGAAAAAGATGTAGGCATGTAAATAAGAGTTTGAAATAAGAACTGGGTATGGAATTGCTTGAAGGGTTGTGGGATTTTAGATGTAACATTGAACATGCATTAGCATAGAGCCGTGGGAAAGCTTGAATATGGGTAATGTGTCCTTGTATCAGAAAGGACTCCATCAAAGCGGATCATTTTGATCCCCTGTGCTTAAACATTATGCTTTCCACTTTCTAAACAGACCACTATCTTATAAGAAGCAGATGTCCTTGATTCAAGGTTTAAATAAGAGTTGGGTGGGGGTTAGGTGTCAGAATCACACATGCGCACCCCCATCCCCACCTCCTCCTCTTGTTCTTGTGTCACTGAAAGACTTGGGTTTTTGAATTTATGGTCCTGTTTGATATATGGCTACAGGGATTTGCCATTCTTGTGAATAAAATTGTCATTGACCACCTTGGCACTGAAAGGTGTGGGCTACAGCTGCATAGACACACCGGAATCCTGTTTCGCACTTAGTTGGACCATGCTCAGGAGCGGCTGCGGCACATGAGTGCTAACTGTCAGCTCAGGGCAAGTTTCACCTCCAATTTGTAGATGAGAAAAACCAAGAATGAGCAAGTCACTCTGTGCTCAAGATCACCAGCGCCCACGTCGAACCCTTCTGGCACCTCTACTGCCCCCTCCCTTGTCCCTTACATCATCTCAGAAGTATCCTGTGGGTGTTCCACTTCACGTAGAGTCATGCTCACTCTCCATTTTTTGACCCCTGTAACAAATTGCAACACAGTCAAGAACCAAGAAATATGATAGCAGGCCTAACTGAAATTGCTGTTCTCAGTCTCCCAGACTGACAGAAGCCCTCTCACAAAGCCAGTCTTCCCTGGGTTGTCAGGGAAACACATTTGGAAACATGTAGCACACATACTAGCAACAGCCAGGAGCCAGTGCTTATATAACAAGAGAGGAGACAGGGGAGACCTATAAATACAAAGCACAAGGGCTCGAGTTGGTGCTCACATTACCCAAAATTTAAGTTGTTTTCCTATTAGAAATAAATGCAAATCTGTCTTTAGCTTAAAAAGATGCTCATAGATCCGGTGAGATAGCTCAGTGGACTAAGCTGCTTAGGCAAGTGCAGGGGCCAGGGTTCAGTCCCTGGCCCCACATGCCACGCTGGCCCCACATGCCGCGCTGGCCCCACCCCTGGGCCCCCTGAGCCGGCCACCGAGACCGCGCATGGTGGCACACACCTGTAAGCCCAGCTCTGGGGAGGCTGAAAACAGGATCACTATGAGTTCAAGCTGCATGTGAGATTCTGCACGCAAAATAAATGAAATAATAAAAAATAACAAAGACACTCATTAGGATAGGTAAAATTAAATGTAGGCATCCACAGCGTGAGGCAGGGAGAACCTGGACATCCTGCTAATGAGAAAGCACACACTCTCCAGCCGAGGAGGGCAGAGGAAGCAAGGCGATGGGGCCCAGTCCTGCTGCCAGCAGCCTCTGGTGTCCTAAGTGGCTCTGCTTGCCACTCCTGCAGGCTTTAAGCAGTTTCATGTTTAAGATAGTAAGCTTCCCATTGTGAGCCAGTCACACATGAAAAAGATCCCTTGAGATTATCTGAACTTAATTTCTGGCCATTTTGTTTCAGAAGTATTAACCCCAGGGGTTCTTTGTTCTCAACACTAAAACTTAATCTATTTGGAAGGATTCTATTTCCTCTCCGCAGAAATTGACTGGCCATGGTTCCTGTGAATGATACGGTTGCTGTTATCCCCAAACACTATAAAATGAACTTTGAAACAGTTGGGTAAGACCCAAACGGGAAATGATGGACGGCTTGGAAATGGTTTAGTTGAACATTATGCTCCAGTATTTTACTGGTGATTGCAGTACACGTTTTAGAAATATATGTTTGGCTTTTTGAAGTTTTATTTTTGGATTGGAAACTTTATTGGAAACCAGAATAGATGAATCAACTACGTTCAAATCAATGCTGAAATGTCACCCACATCTGCAGAATGCAAATCATTAGCCAGGTACTTGAAATCCCGATAGAGTGAAATTGTCTTACTCTGAACTTCATCCAGCTTCTCCTCTTCATTGAAGGAAAGAATGCTGAGAGTCTTTTACAAAAAAAGCATTTAGCAGTATTGTGCTTTATTCTGGAACTTTTCTGGAAAGTATCAAAGCAAGTATCGTTTGAGCATGGCTAGCAGCCCACCTGAATTGATCTGAGCATGTCCAGCCATAGACTTCAGGCACAAACCCACTGGCTCTCTAGAGGATATGCTTGAAAATAGATTTCTCAAAACCTTGTGGTATAATTTCAGTGACATCTAAACTGTGATGAGAATTTACTATGGGGAAAGCAACAGAAAAATTATAATGGAAACTTGTTTACATGTGGTAAGAGGTTCTTGCATCTATCTTTTGAAAGAGTTTGTTCACATATACTATGTTTTGGTAGCCTGTATCTTATATGGGGAAGTTTTCTCAGGAGGGCTTAGGTTCTGCGCCCTGCCTTGCCTCCAGCCAGCTTGCAGGCTTCCCGTAGTCATCAGACCTCTCTGTGGAGGAACAAGTTTGGGCTCTGTATTCTCTTTTGCCTTCTAGCTCTAGAATTATGATTCCTTTGGAGACTATTATAATTCTTGGATCTGTCAGCGCTTGGAATGTATTTCCAAACATGCTTCTCATTTCATGGAGAAAACAGTGATAGAAGTGGCACCGCATGTTGTCATCCTTCAGAGAAGAGAGCAGACAGCCCTTTAGCCTGAGTGTGCTCAGGGTCCCAGTGGACAGGCTCTGCTGTCTTGGGTGGGAAGGGACTACGGAGCCCAGAGCTTCCCAGTGCTGCCTAATGAAAGCAAAAGCTCTGTCATGTACCCCGCTGCCTTCATTAGGTCTTGAAACACAGAGGCCAATGGTCGATCATTATTTACAGTGAAAATCTGGAGGAAACCCTATTTCCCAGAGCTGTCAGCAGGCCGTTAGAACCTTGGTGAAAATGATGAAAAGTTTCTGAGTCATGCTAATCAAGCATAAATGCTTTGCATTGTTTAAGGACAAGTAATATACTGTCTGTTTTGAACTCAATGAAGAAAGAAACCTTTGAATTAAGGCCAAATTAAGGCTGAAAACTATCAGGGAGCGGTTCAGGGAGGGAAGAAATACGGTTTATGGTTATGATGTGCATTCCTCAGAGCCATCACCCAGACAGCTTCGTGCTTCTCTTCTCTGCAGCACGTCGCCATTGGCTTGACTTCCTACCTGCTGCCTCCAGTGCGGGCCATTTTAACAGGCATGTGATGGTCTGCGTGTCAAGAGTGTGGCCCAGTGGGCAAAGCCTCATTTATTCTAGAGGGCTGAAAATGTTGATGAGCAGGCGTCTAGCCTCCTTGCTTCTGCATCCATTTAGATGGAGAGGCACCTCTCAAGTGGCACATTTCCCCCATCCCCCAAGCTATGACAGGAATACTTCTGTTCCTAATGAGGCAGGTGGTGAGTTTTAATCCCGAATGCCTCTACAGGCAGTCTTGGCCATTTGCTTGCTGCTCCTGGCAGCCTCTATCCCGCCGGCTTCCTTCCAATTGTAAAGTTTTGACTAATACTTAACCTCCGCATTCCTGTCACTGTCTCTTATTATGCTCATCGACTGAGAAGAATTGATCTGCCTTCCCTTGGTGCCTTGTATTTGCATGGTTTTGGAGTAGCACGGCCCTCTTTCTCATCTTTGTGGTAGGCAGCCTCACTGGCCTGCTGGTAATGGCTCTTTACACCTACCTTTCCAGAAGATTCCTGCTTGAGCTCTCCTCTGTACATACCACTGCATTTGTCATCTCTTTATTAATTAGCCGCTTCACCACTGCTGCTGTTTTTCCAACATGGAGTGATTATCTCTCATTTTACCTGAGCTCTGAGCAGTTGGCCTGAGCGTCGTCGCCTTGTTGGTTCAGGCACAGCATGAGTCTCTGCAGTCCTTGTCAGGACAACTGTGGGACTCCTCCTTCACGTGTGTGGGGTTGTGTCCTCTTGAGCAGTCTGCCGTGCCCACTGGAGTAGCTTCTGTGCACACGCTGCACTTTGCAGGTCAGAGCTCGGCTGCAGCCCTGACGGAGCAGGTGCATATGGTGATGCTTGGAATGATTGATGGGATGACTGATACAACACAACTGAGCCTGCACAAGGCTGCATCTGTTAACTTAGCAGCTCTTCTATTTATAAGAGTGGGTGTCTGAAATGTAAGAATGTAAGGACCTGGATGCTGCAGCTCCTGGCTTCCATCTCTCAAGACACTGACATTTAGATGAATAATTGTATTTATTGGTTCTCTTCTGCAGTTTCCCAATTAAACGTGTACTAGTGTGAGCTCTGATGACAAAGGCCCCCAAACAGCCCCCTCAGCGACAGTAAGTGTTCGTTTTTGAGCTCTAGTGGGCAAAATTTTTCCTGGAAATTTCCTTGATTTCAAAACTTCTGTCTGGTAGAGTTCTTGTTAAGGTGTTCACCTTATCTTGAATCCTCAGATATGATTGGCCTAGTTCTTTCTAGTTATAGGATTCTTCAAAAATTCCCAGAGTTGGACTCCCTCCCCGCCCCCTGTAGTGGCAGATACAGTATGTCTTACATCAGAACTATACTCACAATAATTCTGCTGTTACAAATGCTGATAGATTTCACTAAAAGCCATCAAGTTTAATAGGATCTAGTTCCCAAAGGTGAAGGAATAGTGTGTTACGATTAATTAAATTTTATAGAATAATTACCATATGGACTACAAAGATGGACAGTTTTTAGAACTGTATAATTACTTCTTAGGAAACATGTGCTTCACTTACTAGAGCTGAAAGGAGTCTTAGCAACCATCCAGTCTAGAGGAGAGGAGCCCAGAGTATGGAGCGACATGCCTACCGTGGTGTTGTGGGTGGAGAACCAGGGCAGGACCTGGCGCTCCCCACTGTGATGCCAGGACTTCCTTGGCAGAGCGCTCTGTGGCCTGCATGCCATGGGTTCAGGTGAGGCGGTAGAGGGAGTGAAGGCTGAAAGACCCCCTTGGGTGCTGGGCCATTTAATGCACTAACTTCCCACACAACCTATTTGGCGTGTGTGTGTGTGTGTGTGTGTGTATGTGTGTGTGTGTGATACTAGGAAATGCTTTAATTTCCTTACATTTTTTTCTATTAATCTTCAAAACCAGCCTCTGAAACCCTGCTGCTACTCTTATTCTGCCAATGTGAGTGGACACTCAGGCCCTTGCCTCATGCAGTAGGGCTAGGGCTTGGACCCAGGAGATGGACACCTGACCACATGGTCTGCAGTACTGCCTCCCGGATTTATTCATTGTACGCCTTCAACATAAAAATAATTTTCATTCTGATACTGCTTTGAGTAGAAGATCTCACATGGGTGGTAACATATAGGTCTAAACACATCGACAGGTGTCATCTGGGTGCAAATGCACCTGGAGCTCTGCGGTGTCCACAGGGGCAGGTCTAAAGGCTGTGAGGGTTTCACAGGCAGGGTCCTGCTAACGTTCTGTTGCAGGCAGTTGTTAGTGTATAGAGCCTACACACTCCAGCCCCCAGTGGCTTAGGTGGGCAGAATAGCCATGTTGAGCCTGAGCACTGTGATGTTGCTCACCATTCATCCCATCACTGAAGCAGCCTGAAGGGCAGAAGCCAGGTTCTCGTCACCTGAGGCCTCAGAGATCTCTGTCCTGGCTCTGTCTTTTTGGCAACACATACCAAAACCGTTACAGATACAGAGGACTGCAATCAATTCAGGATTCAACATGCACTTCAAGCTCCAAGGTTTGTCAGAAGGTCTTCTAATTCATCAAGGTAACCCTGTGATTCTAAGTGTAGAGACCAGTGGCACTTAGCACATTAGCCTCGTCATACACCCATCACCCCCTCTGTCTTTAGAGCTCTTCTCCTTGCAGGGTGGAAACCACGCACACCCGTGAGGCTCTCATTTCCCATTTCTCTCCACCCCTCTGCTCTCTGGTCCGTAAATGCCTGCTGCAAGTGCCGCATACAGGTGAAGCCAGTAGAGCACTTGACTTTTTTTTTTTTTTTTTTGTCCTTTTGAGGCAAGGTCTCACTATGCAGCTCAGGCTGACCTTAAGCTCGCTTTGTAGCTCAGGCTGGTCTCGAACTCACAACAATCCTCCTGCCTCAGCCTCCCGAGTGCTGGGATTACAGGCCTGCACCACCACGCCCGGCTTAACACTTGACTTTTAGTGTGTGGCATTTCACTCAGTTCCCTATCCTCAGTTCATCCAGAGTCTAGCCTGTGTCAGAACTGCCTTCCTTTGAAAGGCTTATCAATGTTCTCTTGGGCAGGTACCACAGCATGGTTCTTTGTTTTTTGTTTTGTTTTTGCAGTGTTGGGGATAAAACACAGAGCCATATTTGTGCTAAGCAAGTGCTCTGCCATGGAACTGTAGCCCTCACCACGTGGTGTACTGTATTTTTAATGTACTATTGTCTGCTATTTGCTGATATTTCATTAAGGAATTTTGTATTTATAGTTTTAGTATCGGATGAATGTTTGCCCCATTAAAAACTGAAATGTGTCATCTTTTCTGAATTTCCATAAATTTGGTGTTATTTCATCTCTAAATGTTTGCAGAGTTAAGTGATGGATCCATGTGAACTGGGAGGGTTGATTGGTTGGTTGGTTTTTAAGTGAGGTATATTAAGGTTTTTGTGTTGTTTTTGAGCATCCTGTGCTTACCCATTTCTCCTCTTCTAACCACTTCCAAGTGGAGCAGTAGGCACTTTCTTTCTTTTTAAAGTTACAAAGCGAAGATTTGTTTAGAAGGAACAAAAATACCATATACAAATACAGGCAAATAAATCTTTTCAAAGAAAGTAGTTTAATCACCTGGTTTACTTTTTGGTACCAGGAATCAAACTCATGACCCCACACTTACCAGGCAGGCACTGTGGCTCTGAGCTATATCCTTGTCCCTTACATAGCTTGGACTCCTAGCGACCCTCCTGTCTCAGCCCTCCCAGCACTGGGATTACAGATGAGTGCCACCATGCCCAGTTTTGGGGCCTGGCACAGCATGTAGTACCAGAGATCAAACCTGAGACCATTTGCTTGTCAGACAGGCACTTAGGCCACCAAGCCACCTCCACAGCTCCCGTGCTTTACATGAAAAGGTGTTCCTAAACCCATGAACAAATTACCTGTTAAATTTTTGTCATATATTTTGGTTAGCTGTCCCATTATCTGCATAAATTTTTCCTCAAATACACTTTTAAAACTAAGCCTCTCTAGTGCGCAGTGGTTTATGATATCGTAAGTTTTATTTGCTGCTTATATGTTTTTCTATATACACATTGAAATGAAAAGAATACATATCACCTAAGACCTCGTGTACTTTGTGCATGCGTGGATCACATTTTGAATGTTGTTAGTCTGGGGCAAAGATGAATTTGACAGTTAGAGGGGAAAACAGACTGTCACTTGCCAGTAGCCTGCAAGCGAATATTTGTATATACAGCTTAGAGAGGTGAAGATACTAAGAAGAAGGAGGCTGAGGCAGAAAGATTGCTGGAGCCCATGGGTTTGAGCCCAGTATAAACAACATAGAGAGATCCTAAGTCTCTCCATGTCTGACAAAAGAGCCAAAGTTTTAAGGGTTGGGGTGTAGCTGAGGGGGAACATGTGCCTGCTATGCTCAAGGCCCTGGATTCAGTTTTCAGCACCAAAGAAGGGAAAGGAAGGAGGACTACACAAGATGTAGCTTAGTGGTGGAGCAAGTGCTTGCTGAGCACAAAGACCCGGGGCCCATTGCAACACTGACGCAAAAGATTAAGAATTGGAAGAGGAGGGTGGAGAAGGGAATGAAACCAAAAACCAGCCTTTCATGTGATTCCGTTCTTCGATTTTACATTAATTTCAGAACCAGCCACATGCAGTTAAAGCATTTCAGAAAAAAATTTTATGACATGAACTGTTCAATTAAGTAAACATACAGTATGCAAAGTCCCATGTCACATGTTGGGCTTGCTGAGGGTCTTTCATTGTCCTGGAAGGAGGCTGGGGGCCTTCAGTAAAAGGGCCGTGTCCAGCCCTGTGGCCAGAGCTGGGCCTGGGGGGGAGCCTTCGCCACTCTTCCCCAGGGTAGAGCTGAGCACTGAGGTCCGAGTGGGGAGCCCATTCTGGTGACCTCATTCCTCCACCTCCTGCCTGGGGGCCTCCCTGTAACCAGCACCAGAAGCTGGACATGTGACCGAGCAGGGTTGAGGTTGGAGAAACACCAACCGTGAGCACAGCGGCTGCCGCCTCCCACAGCTGGACCTGCATCAGGCCCTTGCCCCCTTTGCCTAAGCTGCTGCCATCTGTGATGGCGGCCAGATGCAGCAGCTCTGCAGCGCCTAGGCTTGCCTCCTTCCAGTGCTGCCACAGTGAGTGCTCCCAGCCTGCCCTGGGTGCTCCACCCCTCAGGCTTCAGTCCTCCCAGTCTCTGCCTACTGTCACCTCTGTAGCCAGCTCTGGAGCAAGGGCGGGATGCAACAGGAGCGCCAGAAGGCACCAGTGCAGGTTCTGTCCAGAGGCGGATCTCTAGCCCATCTCCATGCTGAACCATTTTTTCTCCTTCCTCTTGACCTTTTAAAAATAGTGAAAAGGAATCTCCTTATCCTTACGAACAGAAACATAATGTAATGCATTAAAAAATGAGTGAGAATCCTGGTTTCCACAAGTATTTATCAAGCAGTTTTGGGTGCTCTGGTTGAGTTGCTGACACTTTGTATTCCTCTTTCTTGGAGCAAAAGTCCTAACCTCTTTCTGCAGAAAGAAGCTGTGTCTGCACATGCAGAAGGAACCCCACTTGGGGTTAAGGGCATATTCTGAGCTATGTGCTCAGAATGTTGCACTCTTCTCGTCTGATAATGAAGAGGAAGGTGACTCTTGTCAGGAGGCCTTCTTTACAGTAAAGGAAAACAAAGATGTGGAGATCCCACTGTGTGCTCAGGCCTGGCTATGGGGCCGAGGCGAACTGAACTTTTCTCCTTGTGCCCACTGAGTGCTCGGTCCCCAAAGCATGCAGCAGGTCATGATGTGAACTATGAAGGACAGGCAATGTGTCAAATGGTTTCCTTTGGGGCACTAGATATCTGAGGGGACAGGCCTAGGAGGAGTCTGAATCTGCAGCCAGGTTACTTGCTCAGGGCGTTTGTGTTTGTCCTAATTGCTTTCTCTCCTCATTAGCTTGATCTGCCTCATATCTGACTGCCCTGCCTTTGTGCCATCAGGAAGAGGAGAGGACCTTGTGTCCATAGGTTCTGGTGGATGACGTTTTCTGCTTTAGAATTTTGTACTTGTTTGGAAGGAAGTTACAAAACAGGCTCTTTTTACTTTGTTCTTTATTGCCTTAATTCATTCTGCTTAGGTCACTCTGGCTCACCATATGTTTGTTGAGTGTGAATTGTGTGCGGCATCGTTGTGGGACTGGAAGTGGAAGCCCCACACACTCCCCCCAAGGAGTTGCTTTCTGCTGAGCAGAAATAAAATGAAATCACTGTCTCACAGACAGCATGCTTGTCCCAGGAGGGGCTTTGCCGTTTCCCGAAATGTATGGACACCAGGGTGCATTGCCTAATGTGTCGCTATGGCCACAACAGTTTGCATTCAGGACTGTGATCGTTCCTCTTTCTGAAACCTGCCCATATGTTCTCGGTGACAGTGCAGTCCGAGTCTCTTTGTGTGTGTAGGGCCGCTGCCTCTGCCCACTGCTGAGAAGCACGTGGGGGCAAGCGGCCTGCACAGCCAACCAGTGCTGGCCAGTGAGCCCCTGCTGGCCTGGGGTGCTGGAGAGGGCACGTGCTTAGCGCCCAGCGAGCTCTCAGGCCTCCTCCTGGGAAAGTCCCAGCACAGAGCCTCCTGGGTGAACACCGAGTGCCATCTCACCACGTTCACCAACGTGCCAATTTAATAGCCATTGTGGTTGGTGTTCTGGCAAGGCCCAACGCCTGAGGCATGTGAGGGCTGGAAGAGAACCAAATGACAGTTCCCTCCCTGTCTTCATATACAGTGGCTGAAATGTTTTGGGAAAACTGGGGCCTGCAAGATACCTGCATAGCCGGGCGTGGTGGCGCAGGCCTGTAATCCCAGCACTCGGGAGGCTGAGGCAGGAGGATTGTTGTGAGTTCGAGACCAACCTGAGCTACAAAGTGAGCTTAAGGCCAGCCTGAACTGCATAGTGAGACCCTATCTCAAAAAAAAAAAAAAAAAAAAAAAAAAAGATACCTGCATAAATTTATAATGTAAGTGTAGGACTTTACAAAAGTATGTGCCTTTTAGTTATTAATGTAAAATAAAATGCCGATATTCACTGTTTTACCTTTTCCTATTGCCTGCCAACTGTTCATGCAAAGTGAGAATCACGAAATCAAAAGCCCAGCAGGAGAATGAAAGGAAACTGGCCCTAATTTTCCTGTTCCTTTTGCTGGAAGGAAAGTAGCTTGCGAGCAAATGTACCAAAGCTGCCCAAGGACAAAGCCCTGTACGCATCCAGTCCTGGCTCACTTAGGTCCTGAACTGATAGCCCCCAAAGGGGTGGAAAAAGAGAAATCATCAGCCATGATTGCATTTTGTTACTGCCACACTAAAAACTTCCCCAGTGTTTTGCAGGGAATAGGGAGTCTGGAGAATAGCTAAAGTGAAATCTCCTGTTGCCATGGAATCCTCCTCGCTGATAGTGAGGGCAGCATGGAGTGAAGACCCTGGAGCAGGCAGTCCTGGGGGCTGGGGTGCACTTGGGTGAGTGCCGCCACCCTGGGCAGGTCACCAAACCTTTTTCTTATCCTTTACAAAATGGGAGTTCTAGACATACCTTGCTCACTCTCCAGAGCAGGTGAGAGCAAACAAAGCAAAGACATGAGCACCTTTGAAAGCCTGGCTGTTCTCAGTCCCCCCCAGGAAGTCAGGCTCGTGCCCGACACCACAGTACACTTCTCCCCAGGCCGCTTTCAGTGCTTGGTCCTTCATGTCACTTCTGGAACATCTAATTGTTGGTTGAGGGTGATGGCAAGAGGGAGCATGTGTTTCATGCTCTATTTTGCCGTCTGTTCTAGTTCACAGCATGGCTGTGAACTTGAGCCGTGTACAATGGGAGGCAGCCTGGCAGTTCGTCCCTATGTCTCTGTGCATGGCAGGTCTCTGGGCCTTGAAGCAGCTTGGGGAGGTGAAGGGTGCTTGATTTGCTTGCTGGGTAGTTCTGATGTATCCAGGTAGCACATTCTCCTATTCGAGGCCAATGAGAAGAGCGAGGGTCCCTCTCCTGCTTCTCCCACGAGGCCATCCGTCTGGGTCCTCCAGCTGGTCTGCCTTGGTGTAGTCTCCTTGAAGAGGTGGGAAGTGCCTGAATGTCTTTACTCTGAAAGGTACAAGGCAGAGAGTGGGGATGGAAAGGGAATGTGGCAAGAGGTGGCATAAAAACCTGAGTGAGGGGGCTGGGAAGATGGCTCAGTGGAGTAAATGCTTCCCTGGTAAGCACAAAGGCCTGAGTTCAATCCCTGGTTCCACAAAAAAAAAAAAACCTGAGTGAGGGCTTGTTTCTGTCTCCAGGCTTGCTTTTTGACACACACTTTACAAAGTACTTTTCATTTGCTTGACAGAAAAACCAGAATCTTTCACAGCCATCCCTGATGCAGATGTCTTACAAATCCTGGACTCCAGCAAATTTGACCTGCGTTCCTTCATTCTCTCTCTGCAGCTACATGAGATGGGTGGTTGTAGTTTGTCAGGCTCGTTCACAAGTAGTAATTAAACAAGCCCCCATCTGTCCCTGCCTGCTGCCGGGCCTCGCAGCCAGGGCGCCGTGGGCAGGTGCAGAAGAGGATCTTCAGGCGCTGTCCGGTCGTGCAGATGATTCCCTTCACGATGGCTGCTGGGTCTCAGGAATCTAGGCACCTCTGACTCCTGACTGCTAGGGGTGGGAGAAAGAGCGGCGTGTATCTTTCTTGCTGTGGGGTAAATGCTATTTAAATCCGGTGGGAGCTGTAAGTATCACACTAACATAAGTGCGCTGGCTGGGGGCCAGACTTGTTTTTTTTTTTTCTTTTGATGAGGGTCAGACTTTAGAGAACTAAGCCATCTGCCCAATAAATTATTTTAAGGCTTTAATAACAAATAGTTTGCCATGTAGCCTAATGTGTAGGGTAGAAAATTCATGTTTTGCAAAATCGATATCTTTAGAATTGTCTTCCACATTCAGTGCTGTTATCATTTTGGTATTGTAATCCCAGCTTGGTAGCACACATCTTTGTACTTTTATTTTGCTGAATTAATTAGTTCATTAAAAGCACCGTTTTTAAACTGGCATGTTAATGCAGTATACTTCCTTAGAAGACTAGCTTCTAAGAGGCATTGAGCTTCTACTAGAACAGATGCAGGGATTCTGGGGGTGTGTCTTAAGCCGAGGGACTATAAAGGGTGCTGCTTTCTTTGAAGTTGGTTTTATGGAGCTCTCTGGCTGCTGTTGGTGGCGACTTGATGGCTGATGTAATGAACTCTCCCACACCTCAGATCTTCACCTGCTAACGAGAGAACTTTGCATTGTTTGTCTCCTAATGGCCTAATGCGGGTCCCTGGCTGTCTTTTAACACACCATCCACTTGTTCAGCAGATCTCTGAGCAGCACTGTGGCAGGGCACTGGGATTCCACCAGAATCCCATAGTCCTATAAGGAAGCTAGATGTTGAAGAAGCAGCCCTCAAAAATTATGTAGTGACAGGAGTGTGAGGGCAGCTGTAAGAGCCATACAGAGTGGGAGCGTTGATAGCAGGGTGGTGGTGTTTAAACTGAAACCCAGAGCTGGCAGCATGAGAAGCAGTGGTAGGGCTGGGGGTGAGAGTAGTTCCGATGAGAATCACCTAGGGATGTGCCCCCCACAATGAAGCAGCTCAGCTGAAGGGTCTTCTCAGCCCCTTGATGACCAAAGACTGATTCTGAACTGTGCCTCAGCAGTGGTACAGAAAGCAAGGGGTTCTTCCTTCTCTACCGAAGGGAGCACCTCTGAGGCCATGGGGAGCATGACCTGGGAGGACAGAGCCACTCGCCTATCATTACGTGGTCTTCTAAGGTCATGGTAATATGTTCCTCACCTTGTTGGAAGGATTAGTTAACAGTGAGAGACAGCTTTTAAACACCCACTGAAAAGACAAGTGTTGAACAGGACATCTGGAAAGGGAACACTTGCAACCTGATAGTGGGAATGTAAATTAGTATGACCATTATGGAAAATGTTACGGAGGTTCCTCAGAAAATAGAAGTACCCTATGATTGCATTCTGCTGTGATATTCACAGAAAATAAATCCGTTGGAAAGGTGTCACGCCCTCGTGTTCATTGTAGCATTATTCATAATAGTCATGATATAGAATCAGCCTAAGCGTTCATCAGCCAATTAGTAAAGAAAAAATATGTATATGTTCTTCAGCTTTTTTATTTTTATTTTTTTTTTTTTTGTCTTTTTGAGACAGGGTCTCGCTATGCAGTTCAGGCTGGCTTTAAGCTCACTTTGTAGCTCAGGCTGGTCTCGAACTCACAACAATCCTCCTGCCTCAGCCTCCCGAGTGCTGGGATTACAAGCATGCGCCACCACGCCCGGCATCTTCAGCTTTTTTAAAAACAGAAGCAAATCCTGTCCTTTGCAACATGAATGAAGCAAGTCTCTATGTTATGTGAAGCAGGCTAGTCACTATTTCTATGAATTTAATTAAATGGTAGTTGCTGGGAGATGGGGAGCTAATGGCTGAAAGGTATGAAATTTATTTGGGGACACTAAGCTCCAGAAACTGTTGAGTACAGTTAATAGTTGTTTGCTTGTTTGTTTGTTTGTTTGTGGAACCGGGGATTGACCTCAGGCCCTTGCACTTTCTAGACAAGCAGTTACTCTACTGAGCTATCTCCCCAGCCCCAGTAGTTGTATTCTTGAAGATTGCAAAGAGGTAGATTTTAATTGTCCTCACCACAGGCAAAAAATGTACATGAGGTACTGCATCTGTTAATTAGCCTGATTTAGCCATTCTACAGTGTATGCACATGTATTTCAAAACACACAATGTGCATAATAAATACATGCATTCTTATTTGTTAAGTAAAAACAAATAAAAACTAACCTAAGGGCTCTGTCTCAGAGCCATTCTAATGTTGGCAGAGCTATTTGATGGTTCCTCTGTACCACTTCCTCTGTGTTTGCATCTGGGCTGGTGGGGTGGGGGTGGGGGTCTCACCACTGAACAGAAGTAACTGCACTGGAAAAAGACTTAGCATTCAGAAAGCAGCAAAGAATACCAGAGGCCTGTTCTGGAAAGGGTCTGAACACAGTACTTTGAGGATCTGTGCACTAAAGAAAATTGTATATAAAATACTGTGTAAGTATGTATTTTAGTTTTCAGTACCTTCTCCATAGAGTCTGTGACCCCAAACAGTCAAAACCATTGTTGACTTTCCCCCATGGTACTAGGGATCAAATCTAGGACCTTGCACCTGCCAGGCAGGTGCTTATGCTGCTGAGCCACATCCCCAACCCCTTAAAAGCACTGTTACAATGAATTGGAAAAGTCACTAGTCTTGCGTGCATTCTTGCAAAACCTTGGATTTTGGAAGGAATGCTCGTATGTCATTGCACCATGCTAAATGAAGGGAGACCATTGGTAGAGGAGATAACTGGCAAGCGGCTCAGAAACCACCAGGCTGTTTAGCAGGGCAAGGGGTTCCTTGTAGAGTGACCTATGGGGAGGTGATACAGCTTGCCTTTTCTTGGAGCTATCTCAGGTCTTAGGCTGATGGGGATCTTGAGTGAGGGACCTGCGAGGTACTGGTGGTGTTTAATTCTCCCATCAAGACTATGAAAAGAGGGGTCGGGGAGGTGGCTCAGTGGAATAAGCGCTTCCCTGGCAAGCACAAGGGCCGGAGTTCAATCCCTGGTTCCACAAAAAAAAAGAAAGAAAGAAAGACTATGAAAAGAAACAAGCTGAGCTTCTTGAAGAGCATCAGAAAGAATAAGACTGATAGATTTTAGAAATAATGTTTAGAATCTGAGAATGACGTTGCTGTTTCTGATGAACAGTAGAAACTCAGTCCCAGGAAGCCATTAGAAACTTCCAGAGTTGGCTGGTTTGACCTGGAGAAGATAGGATCAGAAACATAGAGCAGCTGACCATATTAGGGAACAGGGCAAGAAGAAAGGACTCTGGGTGCCTAGAAATTAATGTTCTCCCTACAGACACTGAAGTTCCAGGTCATGCCTTGGGCTGAACCTGTGATTTCTGGAAGTTTGTGTTTCTACCTGGCTCTTGGACTGTCAAATCAAGCCAGTTTGTGGGCCTAGTGCTTCAAGAAGGAGAACCAAGCAGCTCTCCATTCTCGAAAGGTTCCTGTAATGTAAATAGGAACGGCAATCTTTCCAAGTTATTACCCTGTTAACAGGTTGACAGATATGTGCAAATTGTGACTCACTGCTCAATTTGGCACTAAATTAATGTCTTTCTGCGCCGCGTCTGCTCAAGTGTAAACTAGTCACCACTGCTGTGTGAGTGCTTGTTTGCCTATATTCCAAAGGTAAAAATTAAAGTGATTTGATTCTGCCACAGAGCAGAGTATGGCATATGGTGGCAGTGTGGGAGGAGAGCACGCTGTTCCTACCTGTCCTCAGCCCTGCTCTCAGAGCTGTGAGCTCTGTGCCTGCAGGCAGCGACCACCCCCCCTCCCGGCCCCACCTTCAGCCAAGAGAGAGGCCCCTTCTGTCTCCAGATTTTCATTTGTGGTTCCAAGCCTTCCTTATTTCTGTCAAGTCACTTGTGCTAGTTTCTGTCTTGAAGGCTGAGTCTATTTAAAAAATGAAGTGTTTTGATTTGTGCTTCTTGAATCTAGACATTGTTTTCTTCTACTGAAGCTACTGCTGTCTTTCTCTTCACTTTTTGGCAAAAACTACTGTCACCTGTAACGAAGAAGTTGCATTGCCTTTATGTTAGGCATATGAATGAGAAAGTCTTAAAATGTGCTTTTGCCTAGTAAAATCTTTGACTCAAGTCTGCTGAGCTTTATCTAAGATCACTGCTTGGGTAAGCAAAGACAATAAAAGACCCACCCAGACTCCTCTGCTTTCCTGTGCCAACTGCAGGTATTTTTTCCTAGATTCTGTTTTTCTTCTGCCGCTGCTTCCCTTTTGAATAAAACTCCAATAAATAAGGAATCTAGAAATGGCTGGGAACCTTTGTTCAGTGCCCACACAGGGTGCGGCCCTCCAGTTGGGTAGTTAGTTGGTGTGGAGTTCTGGGAACCTGCACGCTGAGCTTGGTCTCGGGCTCTTGTGTGAACTGTTTTCCTATCCTTCCAGAGACTAGTTTCCCAGAGTGGGTTTGCAAGGCTTCAAGGTGAAGGGTACAAGGGGGGGCAGATTATGATGTTACCTTTGCACTGAAGTGCTGCATATTCATTTGCTCTCTACTGTCTAGAGCTGTGCTGGCTATTGATTGAGGATCAGTTTGCAGTATATCGGCCTGCCCCCTCTCATTAGCATATACTTAGCAGTGACCTCCATTCACTAACAGTAGATTTTTGCTTCCTGCTGAGTTGGAAGAAACTAGGTGTAAACTACACACATTGAGTTTAGAAAGAAGTTTATAGATGCAGAATGTTTTGATGTCCTGGTGTAAACTTGTGGCATGAAGTTTTGTACAGTGTCTCCCTCCAATTCGGTAGATATCCATGGTACAGAAGAGTGGAGCTGATTTTCTTTCTTCTCCTGTTCACTTTGTTGGCGTGTTGAAGCTTAGAGCCATGGCTGCACGCAGCGAAGTTGTGACTCTAGGGGGAGACCACCCCCAATGGTGTGTGATGTCCAGGGTGTTTCATCACTACTTGGGAACAATTGCTCTCTAGACTATTGCCAGACAACAGAATAAGACCCTGCCTTTAAGAGATGCCTCCTGCTCTTCCTAAGCATGTTTTTCTTTTGATGCCTTCTCTTCATGTTGGTCCTTTCAAGAGAGGGGACCTAGCCCTTGCTGTGGGACCAATCTGTAGAAGTCATGCTGTGGCCTGGGAGAATATCACTATCTCTCTGCTGCCCCCTCCCAGAGCACGCAGTACCCTCAGGACCTCTGCTGCCCCCTGCTCTCTGCCTGCCTTGGTCACCTCCAGGCTTCCTGGGGTTGTTCCACTTTGCTCTTCAGCATCAGTTTGAACATGGCACTTAAACACTCACTTAGGAAAGCCTAATGGGTTGATCTGCAGGATTATTTTCTGACTTTTGTAGTGGATATGTTAGTGTTCACTTTTTAATAAATGGCATTGTGTTGTCTGCTGTCGCTTATGAGCCATGGGTTTTGGAGTGAAATCTTTTCATGTTGTAAATGAAGAGCTTATCTGTTCCTTCCTCTGGAGAGAATAGCTATTACACATCCCTAATTTAATGGATGTATAATTTAATTTGTCATAGCCAATGGATACAAAATCCAATGCAGAGCCCTTAATAGATGGTTTTGCATCATGGCTATTCCACATCTCTGTGTACAGCGTGACGCGATGGTGATCACAGGTGCGGGTGTGATTTTGTTCTCCAGGGGCCTGAGCCAGACCCAGTGTGTCATGCCGTTGTGCTGGCAGCTCACAGGGGTCTCCCACCATGGGAGAGGACTCATCCTGCTAACACAGAGCACTTTTTCAGAATAGCCCATGGTGTATAGAACCACAAAAAAGATCTGTGACCCTTTAATATGAATGTGCTGAACACATGCTAGGTGCTTGCTGTGAGTGGTCTCGGTGATTGTTAGGAGATACAGGTTCCATTTGTGCCTGAAGAGCTCCATTTTAGAGGTATGAAAATGGAACTGGTAGCTTGCCTCGTAGGTTTCACTGTAGTGAGAGAGGTTTTAGAGTTAGAGTTTAGGAATAACATAAGAGTTATGTAGAAAACTAATGAAGTAAAAACTGAAGCAAAATAGATATTCAGGAAAACAGGAAGCTATGTAAGTAAATGAGTCATGAGCTCCTCTGCAGTTCTGTTTTTAATCTTTTTTCTGGTGCAGGGTCTTGCTACGCAGCTCGGACTTGTAGTGACCCTGCTGTCTCAGCCTCCCCAGCACTGAGACTACAGGAGTGCACCACCATGCCCAGTTTTGGTGGCTGGCACAGTACACACGCCTGGGCTTCTGGGCCTAATGAGGATTGAACCCAGGTCTGTGCAGTTGTCAGGCAGGCACTTAGACCGCCGAGCAATCTTCCCAGCCCAGTTCTGCTTTTAAAACTTACACGTAGAGATCCTAGAATCTAAACACAGTACTGATACAAGCAAAAGTTTCCATATACTACAGTTTGAATTAAAATGAACTGGTAAAATAGGAATGACTCTGGGTGTTTAAGACAGAAGGAATTTTATCCAGGGAACTATGTACTCAGTGACTGATGCCCCCAGAGGTTAGACCCAAAGCCACAGCCTGTCCTGGTCTAAGTCAGAGTGGAGGTGGCACTGCAAAGCCCAGGGACAAAGAATGTGACCTAGCTGCACTCTGGTCTCCTGTGGGAGAGACTTGGTCCTGATTTATAACAAAAAGCTAAGAAGTAACATTCAAAATACTTTATTTAGAATAAGAAAGTAAAGATCAGAAGAAATCACTGAGAAGTGTTCAGCTCTAAAAAGGTAAGGGGAGGAAGAAAGTGGTATGTTTTCATAAAAAGCCTCATAATACTGTTGGATTTCATCAATATGTATTGCATTGGTGAGAAGTTAGGCTTGGCAATGAGGCCACCGCAGGGCCCCCGCTCACTGGCTGCTGCTTTTCCTGCCCAGGTATGTTGACGACGTGATTAGCCGCATTGACAGGATGTTTCCGGAAATGTCCATCCAGCTGTCCAGGCCCAACGGGACGTCGGCGGTGCTCCTGGTAAGCTCTCCTTGGCCATTTGCAGGGGTTTGTCTTCCTGGTTAACTGGCCCTACATGCCAGCATCTGTCAGCTGGAGATCAAATTCCAGTATGATAGCATATATTCTTTGCTAGAGTTCTTTAGGGTAAAAAAATCTGTACTTTGAAGCTTTGCTTTTGAACAAAATTGCAGACTCTAGTGAGAGCTAAGTCACCTTCTGTCAGTTCATGTGCACCCACACCAGGAGCACTGTATGAATCTCTTCTCAAAGGGATGCGTGAGACTGAAGTGAAGCTCAGCTACTCCTGCTAAAGAAACCACTCTCCCGAAACAGAACCAGTGTCCATAAAAGTCAGTCGTAAGAACATCACACAAAGAAAAAAAGTATTCTGAATTACTGGTGCCCTGTGCTCTTGTTCTTCTGATTTGGCTTTGTGCTGAGCAGCTTAGCTTCTCAAGCTCTTTAGTGATGTTTGTATTTTTATGAATTCACCAAAAACAGTTATGTTTTGGAAATATAGTAGACCGGAAATGTCCAGACATGCTGCAGGATATGATAAAAAGTAGCAAATGCTTTATTTTTTCCCTAAGTTAGTACAGTAAAAGGCACATTGTCATGAGTCTCCCTCAAAATCCTCCTGGTCACTTTATTTACTTACTTATTTTTTAATTTATGTATTTGGTACAGGGTCTCACTATGCAGCTCAGACTCATAGTGATCCTCCTGTTTTTTAGCATCCCAGAGCTGGGATTACAGGTGTGTGCCACCACACCCAGTCTCAGTGGCCAGCTTGGCATGCCTGGGGCAGGGCCAGCACAGCCTGTGGTACCAGGGATCAGACTCTGTCCTTGTGCTTGCCAAGTAGTGCTTAGAACAGTGAGCTATCTCCCAGACCCTTCCTGCTCACTTTGAACACACTTATCCCACCATTCTTAGCACTTTCTGAAGCAGTTCTAGAAGTTGTCTTTCATGAGTGTCTCAGTATCCTGAGACATTTCCCTCTCATAGTCATCTGACTTCAGGGAGAGCCAAGAGGCCCGCAGTGCAGCTGCTCCAGTGAATGAGGACACATCGACATGTTTTTATGAGCCTACTTCTCCACTGGATGGTGCTGGGCAGCGACATTTACCCTGGTTTGATCATACCTGGAAGAGACACTAAAAAGGCTTCAGAGGGCCGGGGAGATAGTGGCTTAAGCACCTGCCTGGCAAACACAACATCCTGAGTTCAATCCTGGGTACAAAAAAGATTAAAAAAAAAAAAGACTTCAAGAACTACTTCAGAAAGAGACAAGAGCAGTGAAATGTGTTTGAAGCAAGGGGATGGATTCTGAAGGGGATTAGTGGTGGTATATCTTTGACTGTAATGCATTTTTTAAAAATTCAAACCTTGCTTATATTTTGATTCCCCACCCCCACCCCCAGTCAGAGCTGCCACCTAGAGCCCTGCTGTGCATACCCCTGCTGTAGCATTTCACTTGTGTAACTCCTTAGCGAGGCCTCACCTACCACACGGCTACCGTGAGCTGCAGCCATGTGTCCTAGCAGCACGGGCTGACTGCACACTCAGAGTTCTGTGCTCCTGGAAGAGATATGAGCTTGTTAAGTGTGCATTCTTTCATTTGATAAAAAAAACACTGGTGGAAGCTCATCTAGGTACTGTGCTACTTTTCCACAAAATTGTTTCATCTAAAATTTACAGAAGACAATAACACAGTATTCTTTTGATAGAAAAAGAAAGCAGTTTTCTTTCTGTAAAAGGTATCTGTCAGCACAACATGTGCTATTTCCTGTTTCTGTTAAATGTACAAATTGTCTATATGTTTACATTCTCCAGACCCCCAGCCTAAGCATAAATCATGCTTTCAGTGTACTTGATAGGGACAAGAGAGTTAATGAAGATAAAAATGAAAGCATCCTCAGCGAAATAGGTTTGTTCACATTATTTCTGGGTCATTGGGCTTCCATTTCACAGTGAAGGCAGGAATCTGGCATTGAAGGCAGTGAGCAGAGTGAATGGGATGGTAAGCAAATAGGCCAGAGGCGTTAGCGTTCCTTCCACCTGAGAAAGCAGGCTTCCAGTTCAAGGCACCTGACATTGCTGCGCTTTCCCGTGGAGCTTGTGTTCTCAGGCTGATGAGGGAAATGGGGGTGGAGAGCCTTCAAGGAAAGGACCCACTTTACATTTGCGGCGCATACCTCGCAGTGGCTCATTCGGATCTACGGATCTACGTGTGTAGCTGGCTGATTCTTACCTGTCTTCAGAGGCACAGGCATTCACAGCCAGTGGTGCTTATTTCTAGGAGAAGAAAGGGGTGATTAGACTCGGAATCACATGTTCAGCTGGGTAGTCACACTCGGAATATAATTATTTCATTTGGCTTCTGCTTTTGAAAGTGGTATTTTATTAGGCTGTGCATTTCTAGGCAGTTTGCTACTGCCACTCCAGGCCCTGTGAGGGCATGGAAGGACATCCTCACCTTGAGGGAAATTCAGGTCCGACAGCTGCCACCTCCCTACCACCTCTGCTGATCCCTTTGCCCAGACTTGTGTGGGCACCTGGACCATCGTCAGGGAGGGGGTGTGGGCGGGGGTTGGATGTGTTTCTGAAAGTGAATCTGGAACATGGCATACTCTGGACGGCTTGGCGAGTGCGCGAGACTGGCCAAGAGGCTGCTGTGGAGGCTGCCAGAGCAGAGCCAGATGCCGGAGCCTTCTCTCTGAGGTCTCCTGTTCTCTTTTCCTTCCCAGGCTGAAGAAGCACAGTATTTGTGCCTTTTGCAGTACTGGGGATCTAACTTGGGACCTTGTACTTGCCAGACAGACAACTTATACCACTGAGCTATATCTCCAGCCCAGTGTTTGTGCTTTTTTATTTTTTTACTTTGGAGGAACCAAGGATTGAACTCAGGCCCTTCTGTTTGCCAGGCAAGCACTTATTCTACTGAGCTATCTCCCTGGCCCTTGTGCTTTTTAAGAAGGACGGCATTTCCCCTGGAAACAGGTTTCCTTACACGCAGCCTGCAGAAACCTGGCCTAAGTCACAGAAGCAAGGATAAGCCTGGCTTTTGTTGCTGCGTTGTGGTTTCATAATGCCAGGTGCACTGCCATGGGGGTGGAAACCAGGGTACCAACAGACATGGTCCTGGACCACATCCTTTGCAGGCCCTTGGGCCTGAGTGATTTGTCTTTGAGAGGCAGGGAAAATGGCAGCAGTCTACATGCAGTGATAGGTAAAGATCATGCTCATCTTGCTTGGTCCTCCCAGGGACCCTCAGGTAAGTAGCCCTGTCTGTTTTCATCGGACAGCGAGAAAGCAGGCCTCATTCCTCTGGCTCCTGCAGCTGGGACCCAGCCCTGTAGCTTGTGTGATGGCATAGGAGATTTGTACTGTGTGCTTGTGGGCTTGGGATTTTTTTTTCTTGAACATTTTATGTCATTTGAGTGATACAAAGGGACATATGGAACATAAGAGAAAATCGTAAACCAAAGGTAAACCCATGAGTGCACCGTGAGATAGGAGAAACAGAAGAGAACCAGTGTGCACCTCTTCCCAGTCCCTGCTTTCCACCTGAGGTCACCTCCAACCTCAGACTGCCTCCTTTCTCCCTGCCAAAATGTGGTTTGCTACCTATATACCCATCACTGAGTTTAAGGAAAATGGTACCCACT
This sequence comes from Ctenomys sociabilis, assembly GCA_004027165.1. Taxonomy (NCBI): domain Eukaryota; kingdom Metazoa; phylum Chordata; class Mammalia; order Rodentia; family Ctenomyidae; genus Ctenomys; species Ctenomys sociabilis. Next base: position 62,163 of record PVKA01003470.1, read on the forward strand.
GTGTGCTGTGTATCAGAGGTGGATCCTGCAGTTGCTTGCATCTGTTAGTTTGATCATCTTTGTTGTTGCCTAGTGGTCCCCTCTGAACCCCACTTTATTCTTTCTTTTGCTGAGGGAGTTCTTTCCAGTTTCCTATTTAAAATATTGTTATAAGCATTCTCATACAACACACACACACACACACACACACACACACCCCTACACACCTGGAATTTTTGTTGGTTGGTTGCAGTCCTGGAGACTGAACTCAGTGCCTTCAGATTAAGCTATTTCCCACAACCTTTTAAAGAATACTTTATTTTGAGACAGTGTCTGATAAGGCTGAGCTTAAATTTGCAGTCCCCCTGCTTCAAGCCTCAGTCCAAGCCCTAGAGGCAGAGGCGTGTGGGCCCAAGCGGGCTGAGATGAGGGGAGCGAGCAGTGGGGACAGCTTTTTCCTAGGAGTCACCTGCATTGTGAAAAAACAACATGGCCCCCACCCAGGGACCCAGAAGTGGCTCCTGTCAACAGTCATGTACCCCAGTAGCAGCCATGGATTGTGTTGCTATTGCGAATATCTCTGATGCTGAGCATGAGAGTAGAGGGGTTCTCAGATTGGTTGTGCGTCTGTCTGCATGGAAAAAAGCCGCTGAACTCGAGGCAGCCCATGGACAGAGGCCAGTGTGAAGTGTCTTCCCTCACCAGGTCCTCACTGTGGGCTGTGTGATAACTACCACAACTTGTGGGCCCAAGGCCATCTCTAGCAGGCTCTCTTGTCACACAGAAGGGATGAGAAGAGCAGGGAGAATTGACACTTTCAAGTTTCATAAGTTGACGGCTCACATGAAGCCTACCTAGCCTCTTGCTCTTATTCAGGAAGCACCATCAGATACAGGAGTGTCATCCTCCAGCCCAGGGTGGTGTTTGACTCAGAAGCAGAAGTGCAAATCTTTTTCACCACAGGGACCAACATGATGTGGACACATTGGAGATGAGACAGCGACAAGGAGGGAAGGGAGGCCAGGCACTTTCAGATGCTCTGCACCTGGTTCCTGATGGCATACAGGACGGGCAGAAAGCAAAGCAGCCGTCCTAGTGGCCAGAGCAGGGTTCTGCTCTTGGGCTACTCAGCAGAGACAGGGTAAGACATCAGTAACTAATTTGATCCTGAAACCAACAGGACAGTTATTGGCTTAACTTCTGGTGTCTCTGTGAGCCTCGGGTAATCACTGCACACTCCAAATCCTAGCTAATGTGACAGCTCAACTTCAAGCCTCTTATGTAATCTTGAGCTGCTCTGTGGCTCTCTGCTCCACTTGGGGACTGTTGTGGTGTTGTGTAAGTTAATAACTCATCATGTAATGAGTCCTGCTTCTGTTCTTTGAACGGATGAGCTCAGTCATCCAAAAATAAATCGAGCTATGTTGATATTTAGTTTCAGTTCATCTACCGCCTAACATCCCATTATTAATTTTCTTCAAACAGTCAAAATATTGTAAGAGCTTAACTGAGTCAGAGACTGGAACAAGCTGCTGGCTTCTCTGAGCATTTAGAATATTAATGTCCAATTTCTGACAGAGTCACTAAGTATAAAAATGTAAGAGAAAAAAAGCTTCTGTCATGGTATTTAAAATATACCTTCATATTTTATAATCTTTATTTAGATGTTATCTGATTTATCAGAAATCATAAGTAAAGCTCCTTTCTTGGTCTTCCTACATGAGCGGGCTAGCTGACCTTCGGTGTTCAGCACGCCCACGCCTTGCCTGCACGACACACCCTCTCCTGAGGCTTTGGGCGCGTTACCTCTCGTTCCTCTGCCCCGAGTTGGCGCAGGCAGGGCAGCTTGTTGGGTGCCACACAGCCCGCTCTCCGTGGCTTGGATTTCCACACTGGGCTCCGGTTCCCCTAGTCCAAGGGCCAAGAACACCAATGCAGCGTGGGAAAGAGCAGACTCCTGGCTGGCTGCATGGTGTCTCAGTCCACCAGCTGCGCCTCCCCGATAGTAAATGTGAGCACGTGGAAAAACCTGCTGTCAAAGCCATCCATCTTTGGGCTTCCAGAGGAAAAGCTTCCCTTTGTGCAGGGTCTCCTCAGACTGGCCCATGAGCTGTGAGCGGAAGTGCGTGTATTGATTCAGTAAACACATGCTTGACACCTGGCCAGGGAGCCAGGGTGGGCGTGAGCATCGCTCAGCAAGGACTGACATCCCTGCTCCCTTGGAGATGCTGGAGGCTGAAGAAGGACAGGCGTGCTGCAGGGTCGAGAGTGGGACCTGCAGAGGCAGGCTAGCAGCGGGGAGACGCAGTGCGAGAAGAGGGCCTCCTGCCAGCGTGGCACCCCTGGCGAGGCGGGGCTGGCTGGACTTGCGAGTGCAGGTGGAGGCAGGAGATGAGGCCGCTGAGGCACATGGCGTGAGGGCTGTTTCACTGTAACTTCAGCTACGCAAACGTGGAGTATGGAGTAGCCCTGGCTCTTCTGAGAGCACTGTCACTGCTGACCCGGGCATGGTCTTTCACAGTAAGTTCATTAGATCGTGCTGTGGACTTGTCACTCAAGGGCCAGCACCTTAGGTGCAACCTGGGCCCCCAGGAGGGAGCCACCAGCCTCCTGGTACCATGCTGTCTTCTGGGGACAGGGGAAGGCCTTGTCGCAGAAGTATTCATAAACAAAATCTTTAATTTTTCCTGGTTTTAACTCAATGCATTTAAAAGGGATTCATGAACTTAGTTTTTCGCACTGTTTTTGAAACTGTTTCATTCAAAGTCTTGGTTTACCTGTAGCTCATTTGTTTTTCTAATATAAAATGTCCCATTGTCTGAATATATACTACTTCAGTCATCTGTTGTTATGTCAGTGCCCCTTTGTCTTGTTTCTGGATTTTTGGGTTATGCAGAGCTCTGCCTGGAACCTTGTTCTTTGATCCCCACGGGCTGGAGTTCTTAGCGAAGAACAGGATTGCTTGGTGAAGAGCAGTAGTTCTTACCTGGGGCTGATTTCATCTCCTAAGGGACTCGTAGCAGTGCCTGATGACATTGCAGATTGTCAGGTGGGGGAGGGCTGCTGGCATGTCGTGGGCAGACCGGTGACAACACGACAGTGAACAGGGGCACGCTGCCCAGCAGCCAGCCCTGCAGCCCTGAATGGAAGTGCCACATGGGGCAGCCCCGCCTCCCAGCACGCAAACACCCAACTTCCCAGGAAAACGCCGGTGTATTTCCCTAAGCAGTTGCACTAATTTACACCCACCAGCAATTCTGAAAAACAGATTTTTCCCAAATACACAAATTCTTAGACAGTACCTGGAGTCGTCCTCCAGGCATTTCTGAAGGCCTTCCAGCACTAGAACTCTGTGATGCGACAGCAGCCGCCATTTAGGAATCCACACCCAAGTTTTTAACACTCACTGGGCAGAATATTACCTAAATTCTTGGTGAAATAGTTTCTTTTAATTTTAAAAAACTGCTATTTTACAAGCTTTGTTAGAAAAATGACCTTTTGGCTCTCCACTTTGACACAACAGTGTCTCGCCAAGCCTGGCTCCAAAGATGCTGCTTCCATAGCTCAGCCCTTAACGGCTCAGCTCGCAGACCGCAGACCGTGGCGCCGGGACAGCGGGGCCTAAGGAGTCTGTGAGGCCAGGGCCACTCAGGGGCCCGTGCTCACTTGCTTGGGAGCATTTCTCCACTTTAACCTAAGACAGTGAATTTCAATAGATGGGCTCAAAAACAAAAGCTTGTGCTAGGGAGGAAGCTCAGCAGGCTAAGCACCTGCCTGGCAGGTGCCAGGACCCAGATATGATGCCCCATACCCCATTGCCCTGTAGGCCCCGCACCGAGCCAGCCACTGAAACAGGCATGGTGGCGCATGCCTGCAATCCCAGTGCTAGGGAAGCTGAAGCAGGAGGATCACTGTGAGTCCGAGCTGCATAGTGTGACCCTGTACCGAATAAATAAAACAATTAAAGAAAAAAAATGCTCTTTGAAAACCTCAACAGTTTCCAAGAGTGTAGAGAGATCCTGAGACTAAAATATTTAAGAACTGCTTTCAGGAGAAATAACAGCCCCTGCTTGTCATCCCAACTATGTGGGAAGTTGAAGCAGGAGTATCATTTGAACCCAGGATTTTTCAGGCCACCCTAAAGAACCCATCTCAAAGAGAAAAAATGAAAAAGACACTTGAAACAAAATATCAAACTAAATGTCAAAAAGTCATTCCAAAATAATTGTTGTAGTGGCAGTAACATGACTAAAAATGTATTAGTGACTAATACATTTGACTTTTAAAAAGTCAAAGACAAAAGAATATAAGGCTCCCTACTACACAACTGACCATGTTTCTCAACAATCTCAGTGCCATGCGGAGAAAACGGAGAGGCTGTGCTTAATAGCGAGGGACATGTGAGGCGTCAACTTTGTTTGAATTCTGACTCAAACAAACCACTGTAGAACTTCTGTTAAGTAACACAAAGGATTTGAACATGGTCTAAATTTTAAACGATGCAAGTAAGTTGTTAAGTTTTTTAGGTATAATAATGGTCCCATAGCTATGAAGCTAAAGGTCCATATTTTCTAGAGTCAGATACTGAAATATGTAGATCTGAGATGACATTAATATGTGCAGTTTGCTTTAAAATACTGTAACCACCGAAGAAAAAGATGGATAAACTAAATGTAAAAAGATCATGATCATTTTTATTTGCATGGTTATTTAAAAAAATTATGTTTGAAAATACTAGACTCAGAAATATTATGTATGGCTCCTAAAGCAAGTCTCTTCATATATTCCCAAGCAAAGAAAACTACAGAAAGTTCACCATAAGCACAGCTGGAAGACCAAGAAGGGCCATGCTCCAGATTACGTGTGAGTTAGAGGATGGGAGACAAAGGAAGCTTTCTGACAACTCCCACTGCGCCGTCACTTGCACTCTCACTGTTAACCTTTGCTGAGTGAAAAAGCCCTCACACAGATGCGCACCCTGGATGCTTTCCTCTCTGACGTTCTCACACAGGCAGGCTTCAGTGCGTAAAAATGAGGCAGAGCTGGCCCAGGGGAGGGAAGGGCAGGTTCTGGCAGCAGAGAGCAGCAGGAACGGTTTGTGGTGTGGTGTGTTCTGTGTTTTGGTTATGTTATGGCATGGCTGTGTGCATTTGCCAAAATTGAAAGAATGGTACGCTAAAGATGTGTGCATTTTATTGGAAGCAAATTTTACGCACGCACATATGCACGCACACACATACCAATGTAAAAGCAAGCGCTGGACTCTACTTAATGTGTTGCCCACAGTTTTAAGGGTGTAGATACTGGTTTCTGCAGTTTTCAAACGTATCCAAAATATAAGATGGGTCTAGAGAATGGATAGATGGGTGTATGCATGATTATGCAAATAGAATATAATGATATGATAGTATCTAGCTCATGAGAAATGAATTCACACTAATGCTTTCAACTTTTTAGGTAATAAATTATTGTAAGTACTTCACAAATTGTGAAAAATAAGCGTCTTATATTAGTCAGCTTTTTCATTGCTAAGATACAATCCCCAACACCCACAATTTAAAGAGGAAACATTTAATATGGCGCACAGTTTGAACTGATTTAGTCCACATCAGCTGACCTCAAGGCCGAGACATCATGGTAAGAGGGCCTGGCTGAGCAGAGATGCCTGAGACAGAATGATGCCGAAGAGAAACAGGAGAGATTAGATGTATGAAGACCCCAAGGCACACCTCCGTGGCCCTCACAGGCACATCCAGAAGTGTACTTCCCTGATCTCCTAGGAGGCTCCCAAGCCAATCATATTGACAGTTACGTTAGACTACCTCAGACTCCTCAACTGAGGAAATCTCTTCCCCAAGAGAAGTGGACACCACGGACCAGCAAGGAGTAGCACAGCCTCTGACTTCACTTTAATATCCTCTCCAGCATTCAGAGAGATAAAAAAAATATATACATTTGAATCATACATTCAGAAATAAAAATAGACTGAACCACTGTGAACATTATATTTAAACAAGGGAAGAAAATGATAACATTTCAGAAACTTAAACTTAAGATGCTGAAGAGAGAATAGATTCAAATGAAACTTAATAAAGGATATTGGGCTGGGCGTGGTGGCACATGCCTATAATCCCAGGACTTGTGAGGCTGAGGCAAGAGAATCGCCATGAGTTTAAGGCCAGCCTGGGCTACATAGTAAGACCCTATCTGAAAAAGAACAGTGGGGAAAGGCAAATAGCCCAGAAAATGGGTGTAAGTTGGAAGAAGAATCAGAGAAAATGGGGTTAGAATGAAACACAGGCATCTGTATTGAAGCATCTGTGAAGGGCGGGGGATGTGGTTCAGCAATATGCCAGGCAAGTACAGGGTCCTAAGTTCAATCTTTGGAACCACAAAAATAAAAGAGTCCACGAAGAAAAAAGCAAAATAACAGAATAGAAGAGATACATAAAAATGAATAAAACCTCTAGAAATTAAAAGTCTGCAGTCCCGTCCATTGCATATTGACATAATTAACCAGGAGCAATCAAGTCTAAGTGATATTCTAACAAGAGCATCACACATCAGAGAAAAGGAATCTCAGACTTCCCATCACAAATAACGTACGAGGGCAAAAGTCAGACTGGTACTCGGCTGCTCAAAGAGGGTATATGATTCAAGACAACGATAGAATATTTTCAGAAAGATATGAGTGAAGAAAATACAGGAGGAGTTTGAGGAAGGGACTGCATTTCATTGTTGATTTAAGAGCAGTAGAGATGTGGTAATGAGGGCACAATTTAAACGTGTAGCTGTTACTTGCTTTAACAGAAATAATCTAAACAAAAAGTGGAAGAAAAGTTACATAAAATGCAAGCAGAGTAAGAATATCTGCTTTGCACACACACTTGAGGGTTTCAAGATGCATTACACATTGAGAAACAAGGGGCTAAAGTGGCAGGCAAGAAAACTGGGGTCCAAGAGTATTAAAATATAAACATAGAAGAATAAGCATGAGAACAAAAATGCAGGCCTAAGTAAGTAAATAAGCAGGCAAGCAAGGAAAACTTAGAAACGCTGCACATGTAGCACACATATCTACGAAATTGCAGTCAAACTGAGGCCATGTGTATCAGTCATATCAAGAAATACAATTACTTTCATACACATGTTGGAAGATTTTTAAGAAGTGATGCTAATGCTTGTATGAAAAAGTAATTACCTGAAAAGAGAAGAAAACACCAAAACGGTGAGTGAAGCATGTCGGGCATTAAAACATCCTCAGCTATGTGGCGTAGCCAGCGCAGCCAGCCAGGCTGAGAACGCGAAGTGGGGCGGGAGGAGCCCCGGGACGGGTGGCTGGCGGCTGGCACAGCAGCAGCTGCAGCAGGACCCCAGCCACATGAAGGAGCGCGCTTGGGTAATCAGTCTTCATGAGAAAGTCAAGAGCTGACAAGCCGGGAGAAAACGCTGCAGCAGGGTACCATAGGTGCAGGACCGATCATCCTCACATCCATGTTTCAGTTGTGAAGAGAAAACGATGAAAAGTGAGATCGAGAATGAAACGAAACAGTTCACTGAAATGTATGTAAATGCACTTACACAGATGAAAAGATGTTCAACCTTACTCGTAATTAGAGAAATGCAAATTAAGACTTCACTGAGGTACCATTTCTCACCTACCAGATTGGCAAAAATTGAAAAGTATAACAACACATTCTGTTGGTAAGGCTGACGCAGCAGGCCTGCCCTGCTTTCCTAGTGGGATACAGATGGATTTACGTTGTCTAATAAGACCGTATGTGCATTTGCCTCTAACGGACAGTACTCCTTCTAGGACAGAGGAGGCGGAACCCTCAGTACTCTCAGTGATAACACACAGCTGGCTGCAGCACGCGGACATAGGGTTAACACCAGTGTTCTAGGACTTAGAAGACATGTTCTGACCCTGTGTGAACGTGCGTGCACTGTTACTACTAACTGGAGCTATTTGTAAATGCAGAATATGGGAAAAACCTCAGTGCCTGGGCAGGAGAGCACTTCCGCACAATGGAGTGACACTACTTCCTGTTCAGTTTTTAAAAGATGAAAGACTTCTAATGACTCCTATGAAGTAATTCCCATCATATATTGTTAAAGGAAAAAGCAAAGTGCAAGAGTACCCTTAATACGCTTCCTCTTTTTGTAAGAAAGATTGATGTAAAATATCCATTATCTGCTCTTTGAAGGGGGAAATATACAGGAAGGAGCCCAGAAGAAGGAAATCAGAGTAGGGTGAGCCGCATGCAGGCTGGGCAGGGGTGAGTGAACATACCTTATTGTGTTGTTCTTTTAGGTACACATCAGTGTTTCACCTACTAAAAATAAATTAAGATTAACAAAGATGGAGTTTTTCCAAAAAAAAAAGTACAGGGCGGGTTTGCGGATTAGCTCAATTGTTTGAAGCACCTGCTTGGACAGACTCAGGCACAGGGGACTGCAGTTTGATTCCCAGCTCCACATGCCCCAGCAGAACTTCCCTTAAGGCAGCCTGAGCCAGCCAAAAAAATAATAGTAATAATCCCAAAAAAAAGAGTACAAACCCAGAGTAACCTAACTAAACCTAGTTATGTTTTAGATGAATAATGTGTCTGCACCTATGTGGAGGACAAGAAAGAAAACCAGTCCTAGAAACGTTTGAACGAGGCCTGCCACCACCTAGCCTAGGGCCTGCATGCTCAGCTCCAGCTCTTTTTTATTTTGTGGTAGGATCTTGCTGAGTTGCCCATGCAGGATATGAACATGTGGTGCTCCGGCCTCAGCTTCCCAGAGCACTGGGATTGTAGGTGTGCATCTCACCCCTGGCTAAGGACCATCATAACTGGGAACTAATAGTGAACTATTAGTTGGTTGGCTGACTTTTCACAGTGGTTATGGGTAGACATCCTGAAATCCCTTTATGTGTAGTCTAGGGTTGAACACACAGAAATAAATTGTAGCTAAGGGGAGAGGAGATTACAGATATAGAAAGGTGCTAAATTGAACCCTTGATGTCAGATTGCAGTCAGAAATATCAGCTTGAACGAATTATTTAGTATAGAGACAAAGAAGAAAGTTTGTCTGTACCACGCACACGCTCTTGAGCCCTGCGTGCAAGCCAAAGCAGAAGCGCCAGCAGCAGTGGGTGCACCCTGCCTGCGTCGTCATTCTTCAGTGTCGTCGTCAGGAATGGCTGATTTCCTGAACCAGGGCATCTTGTTGACCCAGAAAGTAACTGGACTGATCTAAGGGATGGGGAGATCTCCAAGGACACAGGAGCATTTTGAGGGGCTGCGCTGGCCACATTTGGGCTTGCTGAGCAGTGTGATACACATCTATGGTGTGTTCTTGTGACTGTATCAGCACCAATCAGAAAACAGTTCCTTACAGTACAGTATGAGTCTAATCTGGGTAGAAGGAGCTGGAAAAGTGGGCGTGCACCACAGGAATAGTTGTTCCAGGCACGAAGCAAGAGTGCTCAATGGGTTGTGGGTGAAAGTCTGCTGAAGGCCTGCAGGTGTGTTTATCATGTGGTGTACCTTGACCTCACAAGCACATGGAGCACGGTGCTGACAGTGTTGCAGCTCTCCTGTAAGTCTAAAATACTGAAAACTATTTGAAAATATGAAAGTGAAAACATTTTTCACATGCTTACTCAGGTGTATGTGTTCAGTGAAACTGTATTTAGTCCATAATCTGACCATGCACCCACCCTCGGCCCCCACCTCCATCAGTGCTGCCACCACACTGACCCAAACCTGTCACCTGCCCCTGGATGAGCACTGCTTCCCAGCCTGCCTCCCTGCATCCCCCCACTGTCCTCTGCACTCCAGAGCCTCTTCTCAGAACCTGCAGGATGCCCCATCCTCTCTCTGCTCCTTAGGGCCCCTTCTGCCATGAGGCCCTGGCCCTTGGGTTCCCCAGATCCTGCACCCTCCCAGCCCTTCTCAGGGAGCCCAGCCACGTGCTCCCCCATCATATCCTAGAGCAGCCTGTGTGTATCAGTTCGTGTCTCACTGTGTAGTATGTGCTGTCCCTGTCTGTCCAGCTCGTTGCATTTGTCTGCATTCTCAGAGGACTGTAAGTCACACAGGACATGTCTTTCTGGTACTCTTTGACACATCCCTAGACTGGAATAGTGCCTGTTGCATATTAGAGGCTCAGTAATGACTGGTCGAATCTTTGGCTAAATCTTTTCAAGACAAGTGATTGATACTCATACATGGAAAGAAAATAATAGTAAAATATTTTCTTTAAAATTGTACGGTGAGCTTAGTGAATGGCACATTCTGTCGGAGTGTGGTCAGAGAGTAGACCTAGATCTCTCAGCAGGTGCCCCTGTAGACTGTCAAGAGGAGGTACAATAGGGGCTTACTTCCACTGAATGCTTAAAACATGTTTTGTTTCTTTTATAATAGTCATGCATTATTCCTAGAATTGTACAAAGAAAAAACTGTCCTTTGAAGTATAAATTCATCATGTGTAGAAATAAATGACCTAATCCTAAAGAGTGCTCTAGTAGGTCCATGTAGCATGAGCTTTCTCCGGGGTGGACCATGCTCCGCTTCACATGCACCATCTTGCTGTGCCCTGCTCAGGACCCCAGGAGCTAAGTAGCATTGCCCTTAATCTCCAGGTGACAAGATTCGGGGCTCTACCAGAGGAGCTGGGCTCTGACTTTCATCCCTCTAAAAACAGATCACTTGGAGCCTGGCACATTGGAGTTTCCCTAAATGCCCTCAGCACGTTTAATCTAAGGTAACAATAGCTTGGTCAGGTGGCCAAGTGTGTTCCTTGACCCTGAGATGCTAATGTGCCAGTAGTCACCAGCCTCAGGTCACTTCTTTTTTTTTTTTTTTTTCCTCAGGTCACTTCTGATGCTGCCCTGTAGATCCACCTCGAGCTTCCTCATGCACATTTCAGTTGCCCACGAGGCCGGAACGCTCAGCCTACTGACCCTAAGCCCATATTTTAGACTGGCATTGACAGTGGAGAGTTTAAAGGTGGGAGAAGGCAATTTGAACTCCAAGAGAGTTTTATTCAATTTACTTTTTAAATATTTTTAGTACATTATGTGAAATTAATGTCTGGCAGAAACAGGTGGCACTTGGCTTTTTGAGGCAGGATGAAATAAATGCTCTGCCCAAAATTAAGAAAAGGCAGCTGAGTGAATATGCAGTGCCATGACTACCTTAATTTGTTTGCTTGCTTAAGATCAGCTCTTTTGTTTTTAATTCAGGGATAAATACGTTGAATCTGTTTTCAGGCCTAAGTGCTTGTCTGAATTCTCAGCCCCGGGTTTGGGCTCTTTCTGCTCCCAGTGCTGCCCTTCATTCTTACCACAAAGCTTGTTCACCAAGTACTATAAGAAAGGGAGCCCCAAGTGCCCACTCTACAGTGGCAGCTTCCTACTGCTAGAGCTGGGGCCACGCACACTGTCTGAGTGTGCTGAGCTCTGCTGTGGGGTGGCCCCTCAGCCCTCTGCTGCCCCACTGCTGTCTCCTGGTTCCTGAACTGCCCCAGCTCTCCCCTTGGTTTAGATACAGTCTTTCCCCACCTTCCACCAAAGTGATCATTCCAGAGACACCGGTCCCTTGCTGTGCTGCTGTGTACAGAAGCGCACACAGAAATGGTTGGTCCTGAAGGGACCTCTATTTCCAGGCCATTGGCAGTGCCTGCACTCTCGCACTGCCGTGCACACAGCCTGCGTGAGGGCGCTCGGGAGAAGCGCTTGCTCCACCAGTTGCTGGTGCTGCATCATTCCACCTGGGAGGTAGCAGTGTACAGCCCCTGGCTCTGGACACAGGAGCTCCCCAAAGCAAGGGTCTCTTGGGACTGCGTGTTGCCCTAGGACAAAGAGGCCATGTAAGTCGTTGGTCTTGTTATCAGAACGGTACTGATCCGCACTCTTCAGATCCCACGCACTTTGTCTCAGGGTTTGCATGTGACCAGGTGGAGCCATCAATAATGTGCTACAAAAGAAGTTGTTACTTGTCCTGAGTTATAATCTTTGTTTTGAAGAGTTATTAACACAGGAGCCCACACTGGTCTTGTCTTCAGACAGGGTGTCCTGGCTCAGATTTATACACAGCAATTAAATCTCATTAGCCTGGGTTTGTACTGTGTAGACCACACCTGTAAATAATTGGGACTTTCCAGAGCTATATTAAATCTTCAACCAATTTTGAAAGCAGTTTATCTTGGTATTTAACTTTATTCCTTAATTCCAATCTACATGGTTGATATTTCCTCTGGCTAATCTTTTCATTGTGTCTATGCATTGAGTAAAATAGTTGCCTGGTTTTAATAAAAGTGACCCACCCAATCCATTTCTGTTTGCAGTTAAATTTAAAGATGAGAACAAGTTTACACCATGTTAATCTGTAGTGTTATTAATGATACCACTTGTATCATATTGAATTTTAATTAAATTAATTAAACTATTCTGCTATATGTAGTTTGGAAATAGTGTGTCATCACTCTCTTCATTATCCTAATTAACTCTACTCAATCACATGGTAGTGCATACACAGCTGTAGAGAGCAAGGTGCCTGGGTTCGGATTCCTGCTCAGCCATTGCTGACCACGTGACCTTGAAACATCACTTCCTGTGCCATGGCTTTCTCCTATGGTGTGGCTAGCTGCAGCCCATCCTGATGGTCTGTCTCCAGGACTTCTGGCTGGTTCCTGTAGAGTGCATGCAGCCATCCTGGCCTCTGTGGAGCTCAGGGACACAGGGCCTGGGTAGAGGTGGTGGGAGTGGTCCACAGAGTTCCCAGTAGGCTGTCACTGAAGATGGTGGTGGCACCCTCCTCCCGATGGCCCTCTAACTCTGCCAGAGTGCCCCTCTGAATGTCCCTCTTCTGTCCAGAGACACTACCTGGCCCATCACACTGAAGGATGTCCTTGCCGTGGTCTCTGCAGCCCACCTGCTCCATCCCGCCCATATCTCTGCTTCTCCACTCTCAGTCCCCACTGCTGAGATGCGAGCTCTGTGAAAGTCACAGCTGTGCTGTGTCTCTGTGCCCGAGACAGGGCCTGGTAGAGCTGGGTGCTGAGAATAGGCTTACAGTGTCATCTCAGCAGCCCTCGGAGATGGTCACTGCACTGAGGCAGGGAGCTTGCCCTACTGCTAGCAAATTGGGAGCAAAGCTGCGAGTTAACCTCGGTCATTCTGACTAAAGTGCGTGTGTGTTCTACTGTCCTCTATGGCCTTCCCTTTATGCATGTGTTGTCTGAATGCTGCTGTGTCTCAGAATTTAGCGTGCCTTTGAAGCCTTGCTCTCTTGATTTTGTTCATGGTTGTCATCAAATGCTGAGTCCCTGTTTTTCCTCAGGACTTATGCTAGCCACAGAAGATAAAAGAGTCTGTGCCTGACCCCTGACCTCATGCTGTCATCCTTGAGTGCTCTGCTCCTCCCGGAACTCCCCAGAAAAGTGTAATTTTATCCAAGGCTTTCCTGTTCCTTGTCACAGTTCTAAAGCTTAGAGCCTTGCTGGCACAGGGGACATGCTCTGTGAAGAGCCACTGGAGAAGTGAATGAGGACCAGCACCAGGGAAGGGCAGTTCTTTTGTGGCTTCGGTTAATGCAGCAAGGACAGTGAGTACTGCCTCACACGGACCCCATGCTAGAAGTGCAGAGACTCCTTGGTGGCCTTGAGTGCTGGGTACATTGTTTTCCTTTTTGCAGTGCTGGAGATGGAACCCTGGGCCTCAAGAGTCCTAGGCAAGTGCTGTACCCCTGAGCACCATCCCAGCTGGCTAGAAGCACTATCTCCCCACGTAGGACAAGTGGGACAAAAGGTCAGAGCACCTGTGCAGGTAGAGTTGAGCCAGAGCCCATACCTTGAGAAACCCTCCCCACCCTTGGAAAATACTGTCCCTGGAGACTGTGCACAGCATCATCAAGGGAGATACCAGACCTTAGCAGGCCCAAAGAAGGGCTTTCTCTACAGGAAGAAATAAAAGTGAAAGCTGAACGCTGCCTGGGGACCCTAGAATAGAAATTCCATGCCTGCCCCTGAGTGTTCTTTGATAATTTTGGAGGGTGTGCCACAGCTGTTTATTCACTGGATTTTCAGCCCAGTCCCTGTACAGGAAACATTGCTACCATCATACAGATGAGAAGGCTGAGGCCAGGAGGGCAGGGTGAGCAGCCCAGAAGGGAGACCCACGGACGGCCCAGCCTGCTCCCCTCTGTCTGTCGCTTTCTATTGCTGTCCGTGGAAAGGTCAGGTGGATTAAAAGAAGTGTGCATGGCTCCCAGGATGTGGAGGTGACTGAGAAATGTGTTCGAATGAGTTTAGGATGTTTTAAGCTTTTTAAAGGAATAATGGTTTTTGATCAGATTTAATTTTGGTGTGAAATGCTTTCTGAAAATACTTCCGACTTTCCCAGTGCTATTTTCCCCTTGAATGCAGGCTCTATCACATGATTGTTTTGTTGATAAATTTAGTGTGCAGTTGGGACTTCTATGTAGATTGTACCTACCCTCAAAGGGAGAGAGGATTTTATAGTTTCCATTCATTCTCATTAAAATTGGAACATTTGCATCTTAACTTTTACATCTTGTTCCAGGAATTTTAAGCAGTCTGATTGTATGGAAGTGGGTCGTATTAATTGAAAATGGGCTCGACATCTGCTCACTAACATGGAAGGGTTTTTTTTTTTAGCTCTGTTTTGTTTTTATATATGATCTACAGAGTGATTGAGAGCTGTTGGTGGTGCTGTTACAAGGCTAGGTTTTTCAGAAACTTCTGATATAGCAGTAAAAATGAATTTAAGAGTGGATCTTTGCAAGTTCTTGAGCTGGGAACAATTAAACAACTTAGAGTTGATAGATATGTATTCACAGTCTGTCAGGGAACCATTTCCCATCTTGAAGCCTCAGAGTCTATTGCGTGGGGAGCACAGGCTCCGTGCGTGGGTTGCAGACCTCTAGGTGGGTATGGGAGCTGGGCTAAACGGCTGTCAGGCTGAAGGCAACGGTGAGGTGGGTGAGAATGCGATCAGGTGTGGTAGCAGACTGAGCAAACTGCTGGAGACTGGCTCACCCAGTGGGTTATTTCTCCCCAGAAACTAAAGCACAGTGTTTCTCAGAGAAATTCGCAACACTAATGCACAAAGCATTTAGCTGCATAGTGAGTTAAATAGAGCCAAGCAGTTTCCTCAGTGCAGTCCTGTTCAGCGCCTTTACTACGCATATGTAGACTGACTCACAGGAAGGCACTGTGACATACAGTATCCCGGGTGTGTTTGAACACTTTGAGAAGTGGTGTTCTGCAGAATTTCCCATACACAGTATTTGACAGTAGAACTCTGGTGTCTGGTTGCTCTCTGGATTATAGTTTAGCACAGCAGCTCTGTCCAACCAGCAGTGGGCTCAGCAGTCTTGGCCCTTGGGGCTTGTCTGGCTCTGGCTTCCACAGAACCCACCAGCTGTGGGCCAGTAGCCCCCTGGGCTTTACGCACCCCTGGCTGCCTGCATGTGGCCAAGAGAGGAAGAGGGAAGCCTGGGGGCAGCAGAGGCCCCACACTGCATAGGTGCGTGCCCCACCCCCACTCCCTCCACCCTCCCACTGGGGGTCAGATCAGTCAGTGTTTGTGGCAGGAATAGATTGTTAAGGTCTATCTGGTGTTGAGGCATCCCTGTGTTCCTTTTCACTTGGTTGCCAAATGTATAAAATCTTTCACACTCCCTGAGTCAAAGGTCAGACAGAACCTGAGAACTTTGCCCCTGCTTCAAGTAACAGATGTCCTTTTCCTGCAGAAGTGTCTGCTGCCCTGCCACTGGCTCCTGTTCCCAGGCATTGTTATTCTAGGAGAATGGGTGGAGTTTGAGCCAATTGATCCAAGCCCTTGAGTGACAGAGAGCTGACAAACGCTGGTCCGCTTTGCTGTGGATGGGAGCAGAGCTCCTTGGCTCACAAGAAGGGTCAGGCGGCAGGTTCGTCCCATGACCTTGATTTTGTCGACCTCAGGTATCTGCAGTGCCAGTGATCTGGTACTCAGGCCACCTGTCTTGTTGCCAGAACCCTTCTCCATGTACCTGGAGGTATTGTTTCTCCATTTTGTCCCCTCCTGCAGGCCATGGCGTGTTACTCAAAGGAAGGATCACTTGCTCACCCTAAATATGAGGAAATCATTTAGAGCACTTAATTTGGGATGACTTTTTATTGATGCACTATTGCAATTAAGTTAGATTAATGAAAGGTAAATTCCAGTCTATACATGAAAAAAAAAAAAAACCTCTTGTAAAGATCCTAATTAGAATGTGTGTTTATTTAGCCTCTCATGGTTTAATTGCATGTCGTCTTGCTATTTACAAACAGGCATCATTAAAGAGTAATGAGTGTGTGAAGAGCATTAATACTAGCAGCAGATGAGGTAACTGGAGACTGGGAAACCAGTTGCCTGGTTTGTTATTTTCAAATGAAGGAGAACACAAAAATGCTCCTCTTCCCCAGCTGGGCGGGAGGACAACTGCCATTATGTGAGGTGGTGGCTTGTCCTCTGGCAGCAGAGGCTCAGCAGCTTTGAATTTGTTGCAGCAGTGTAGTTACAGGTGAACAGACACTCTCACAGTTGCCGGGCGCCCCAGCTGGGGCTGGGGCTGGGGCTGGGGCTGGGGCTTTCCCAGCCCTGCATTGCAGGACCTCAAGTCAGAAGGTTCCCAAGGGTGTCACAAGCGCCGTGCACAGGACAGGGCCTTCAGCAACCTTAAGGGGAAAAGGCCAGAGGTGCAGAGCAACAGTTTTATGAAATGTCACTGACACTCTTAATGCTACCTTCCAATTTGACATAATTTGCAGCAATTCCTGGAAGTTACAAAGCAATTCAGTCATCTGCAGGTAGAGGCTCAGTTATTTATATTCTACTCTAACCCAATTTACGGGCAGAACAGCTGATTCCAAATGGGATGGCAGTAAGCAGAAGGAGAAGAAAACACAGACGAAACCAGTAAGAATAATACCTTTTTATCATTTATGACATGATTCTGTGATTCTTGTATAAAATAAGACTTCCCAGGACTGGGGGGATAGCTCAGTGGTAGAGCACATGTTCAGCTTGTGCAAAGCCCTGGTTCAATCCTAAACACCAAAAGCAATAAGAAATGATAATATAAAATTTTTTCATTAATATGGATAAAAGTGATAAATCTGAGAAGGAAGTATATTGGAGTCCTGGTTATATGATACTTATATGAATAAACAAAAATCTAAAATACCAGTGCCTTAGTTTCCCCTAATGTAGTTATCAATGCAAATTGCTGCTATTGGTCCAATATTACAAGCTTTGTATCTCGAGGAATTCCTGGGTGAGTTAAAGTCCAAGACTTAATTTATTTTAAATCATATTTTAGGCATTCACAGTTTTAAGTACATTTTATATTTTTCTTCGAACAACCTAGTTTAATTTTAAGTTACCCTAAATAGAAGGAAAAAAAAAGTTTTTCTATTCTAACAACTGCATGCATTTAGGGACACAGCCGCGTTATCAAACACAGAAGATCCCAGACAGGGTTGTGTGGATGTCTCTTTTATAGTTATTAACTTGCAACTGTTCCATTTTTCAGCTCACAGAACTGTGGGGCATATTTTTCTATTCATATTAATTGGATTTTAAAGTGACCTTGTCCATGTATTGATTTGAATTAAAATTTTCTGCACCAAGGTCAAGTTGGCATACATCCTCAGACAAAATGTGAAAAGCCAAGTGCCGCCTAGCAGGCCATCAGGCAGAAGCAGCAGAGCTGTAACGGGGCCGGGCTTGCCATAGAGGGCAGTGTGGTGCCACCCTAATGCAGGGCAGGTCTGCGTGGGGACCACCTTGACTCATCACAGGGACAGCACCTGTCTCAGTTGTCGAGCCCATTTTTTTTTAGGGACTGGCATGGCTGAGGCCTCCAAGCCCAGCCTGCCGACGCCCAGTGTGTGGGTTAAGACAAACTGCAGGCCGTCTGCGCTGCACCAGGCCGCCCCAGAAGAAGGTGTGTGACCATGTCTTTCCTGAAATGAAACCAAGACCAGGAAACACAGCTCTCTAATGTGTGAGCTTCCCTGTTGTGGGGAAGAGGCAAAAAACATAAGCATGTGACAAATTTTATTTTTATAGTATAAAATTGAAAATTATTTTAGAGCCCTTCCTTGTTGGGACACCGTTTAATGAAACTCCACAAGTAGCCACAGCCCCTGAGGATAAGAGCAGCTTGGAGCTGAGAAGAGGCTGAGCTGAGGTGACCTGTGCCAGATTCCTAGTGACTCTGGCTTGGGAGCAAAAGGGTCCGTGAAAGAAGCCAGCGAGGTAAAGTAAGCCTTACCAGACAGGGTATTTCCCAGTTATTAAAAGCAGTGATGGTACTGATACTGGTCATCGCTGCCAGGTAGTGAGTACCACGCTGTGCCAGGTGTGGCGCTGTGGGATACTGAA
Organism: Ctenomys sociabilis; assembly: GCA_004027165.1. Taxonomy (NCBI): domain Eukaryota; kingdom Metazoa; phylum Chordata; class Mammalia; order Rodentia; family Ctenomyidae; genus Ctenomys; species Ctenomys sociabilis. The sequence continues at coordinate 80,569 of PVKA01003470.1, forward strand.
CAGCACCCACAGTTTGGTGCTTGAAGAGACCCTGTCCTGATGAGGAAGCGGGGTTCATGGAGTCTGCTTGTGTGTAGCAGACAAGAATCTGAGCCTGGGCCCTGGCACTTGCCCTACTCTTTGCAGCCTCTGTTATGTGACAGGACTGAGGGCAGAAACTGCACGGGGACCCCTGATTGAAACCTTGCTGTGCACCAGGCGCTCCTAGCAACACTGCGTTCCCTTCTGGCTGACAGGTGGAAAAACTGGGATTGCACAGGAGCAAACGTGTGGTATACAGAGGAGCTCCAGCTGGGCCAGTAGTGAGTTCAAGGCCAGCCTGACACCTTGCAGTAAGACCCTTCTTGTGGGAGAGAGAAAACGCTAGGACTTAAACTCATGTGGCACGATTTCCTCCAGAGTCTGCAGCCGAGGCACCGTTCCTTGCCGGAAGGTGTTATGCTTCAGCTTGCCTGCCTCCTTTTTCTTGATCCTTGTCAAAAGCAAGAGGAAAATCCTTGCTTGGGCCTGTGAAGACTTTGGGCCTCGAACCACTTGTGTGGTGGTTTCCTCGCACTCTACCCTGCAGGTCTGCGGGTATTCTCAGAGGCACATCTGGATCCACCCAGCCTTGGGTGTGGAAGGACCCAGTTTGATCTGTGAATCATTTTGTGTGCCTTCTTGGTCTCCAAGTCTCGTAGCACATCTTCTTGTCACATGGTAGCCCTGCCATGTCCCTCTTGCTCCTGATGAGAAGCGCTGTCCGCTAGGCCCCCTCTTGCCAGGCTTCAGCCTCAGGCCAGCTCCAGCCACGCTCAGTTTCCTAGAAAGAAGCAGCAACCATGCCCAACCCTTCTCAAGCATCAGCATCCCTGTGGCCCTCACTGCTGCCCCTGCACAGTTCTGCCTGTCATGAGCCGCCGGGCCACGCAGATCTAGCAGCTGGGCAGAAGTCAGAGTGCTGACTTTCTGAAATCACCAAGCAAGAAGTGAGTGTTTCATTAGCCACTTGCACTGAGGTTGTGGGGTGTGCTACTTGGCAGTGTGCTAGAGAGCATTGCCATGGAGCTGGAGGATTAGAGGGCCGGGACCTACCATTGCCATTGCTTGTGTGGGTGGGAGAAGGAACTGCAAGAGGCACCTTCCAGCCTTGCACAGTCAGTGGCCATAGGCTCAAATCGTTTGAAATTTCAGCTTCTTTCTGTCAAGAGCAAAACAAGACCCCTGCCTGGGCTGTATCCGCTGGACCTTGGAGAGAACATGCCCCGTGAGTGTGGCGCAGCACCAACCTTCCCTTGGGGACAGAGTGTCACACGGGCTGCCTGCTTCGGTGCCTCCAGCTAGTCAGCTGCACCTTTTAAATTTTTATCTTTACTCGTGTTCACAGCACACAGCAACTGCGCTCCTTGGAGTTGGCACATGTGTGCGCATGACACACCTTTTTCTTTTCTTTCTCCTCTTCTGCTACCCTGTCTCTATCTCCTCTCCTCTCCTCCCCTTCTCTTTCACAAATAATGTGTCCTTGTGTTTCCTGCTGCCTCTTTTTATCTTGCTCTTCCATTTATTAAGTTGGCTTTTTATATAAGACAAGCCATGTATTGTTTAAGCTGTGTCTGACTTGTTTCAGTTAACATTACGGTTTCAGGGTGCAGCGTTTTCCTGCAGATGGCTGGCATTTGCCCTTCGCGCTGGAGTAGTACTGCATTGTGTGTAAACACATGTTCTTTATCCCTTCACCTGTGGTGGACACGGAGGCTGCTCCCAGGGTTCAGCTGTGGTGAGTTGCACAGCTATAGATGTGGTTACGCATGGGCCGCTGCAGCTCAGTGTCTTTAGCCCACTGCCGTACAATTCTTTTTTTTTTTTTTTTTTTTTTTTTTTTCTGGTACCTGGGATTGAACTCCAGACCTTGCACTTGCCAGGTAGGCACTTATGCCTCTGAGCTATCTCCCTGGCCCTGTGATATCTTTAACTGTTTTGGAAAGACACGTAAAAGGAGAATACCTTGGGTGAACAGAGATATACATCAGTTTTATTTCCTTTTTTTGGTGCAGGGTCTCTCACTGTGCAGCCCACATTCATAGTGATCCTCCTGCTCTCTGCCTCCCACGTGCTGAGGTCACAGGCACGCCCCACCGCGCCCGATTGCATTACCGGGCTCAGCGCGCCTGGAGGCGGCGGTGCGGCTTGGGAAGCCAGGGTTGAAGCCTGGCCCCTGCCTCGCCTGCGCACGCACTTAGTCCGCTGAGCTGTACCGCCATGCTGGATACTGCTTCACCTTCCCTAAGCTCTAGGAGAAGTGGAGAAAGCTGTGAATGCTTTGCTGCTGACTCAGAGTTAAACTTGCGTCTGGATGTTCCCCCAGACCGCACACACTCGTGGAGCAGGCTTCTACAGTTTGTGGGTAATTCATGATCCAGTGCTGGGATTCATGGATGTGAGTGCTACTCCCACTCTGGGCAGACAGCCTGAATGCAGTGTAAGGAAGGGAAAGAAGCCTGCTACCTGTCACCCTGTTCCTCCCTTTTTCCTCCTGCTGTTTTACTGCTTTCCATGTTTTACTGTTTGCCATGAGCTGCTGCCCTCTGCCCTGTGCCCTCCTGCGTTGGAGCCAGCTGACTATGGACTAAAACCGTAATCTAAGCTGAGTGTGCTAAGTAAACCTTTGTTTCCTTAATTCTGGGCACCTGGTATTTTGTACCAGCAACAAAAGAAAAATAACCGAGACAGTCGGTGTCTAACGGTAGCGTTACGCACAGAGCATATCCTTACTTCCTTGATTAATAAGTGCTTACTAGGATAATTTACCATGTCCAGCTTTTAGTTTCTTCACACTGTACTGAAGCAGAGCAGCTTTTAGAACACCTGCCTACCTTTTTCCCCTTCCATTGCTTCCCATCTCCTTCTCTTCTGCCCTTCATTTCTTTCTTCCTTTTTTTTCTTTCCCATTTCCCTTCTCTCTTTTCTTTCCCTCCTTCTCAAAAAAAAAAAAAAAAACCAATAGTAAATTATAGCAAGACCCTTGAGGTTCCTTCATATCAGACTTTTACCTTATTTATATGTAGAAAATAACATTTATGGTGAGCTTTCTGGAAATAGTTGCTTCTTTTCTTTAACATTGCGTCCCTTCCCTCACACCCGGCAGTGCATCCAGCTGTGTGAATGGCAGACCCTCTCGCACACACGCCAGGCCCGGGCCGCCATGCAAGCCCTGGTTCCTTGGCATGTGGTCACTGTGCCTCTCCCAAGCTCTAGGTGAAAGCACTGCTCAGTTTCCAAGTATTCTGGCCACACACAGCCTGGAGGAGTCAGGGTTAACCTTTACCAGCATTCAGTTACACAGATAGCCCACTGTGATGTGTGTACCATAGGCTCACCTTCCCTATTTTAGGTAGTCAGTTTCTCTCCTGCTAACAGGTAGGAGGATACCACCTCCACCAGGAGGAATAACACTGGAACCACTGGGTCTGTTAGGTTTTGGTGGGGGGAGAGCTGGTCCCCATATGTTTTGTTTTCCTCGGATCTCTTCATCCCTCCTTGGGGTGTCCTTGCCTCAGTGAGCTGGAAGTCTAGGTTGACAGGTAAATTCTGCCAGACCTGTGGAATAGGCCACCCCAGCCCAGAGCTCAGCTAACTCTGGCAGGGACAGCATTTATAGAGTTGCTTCTGCCTGGCCACCTCTCCTGGTGCCACATGGCCCCTGTTCAGGAAGCAAGTGCTGCTTTGACTTCACTACGAGCTGCGTGCACACTGTCCAGGTCTGGAGCCATAACAAGAGCAGTGAGTGAGCTCAGGTAGTGTGTGGTTCAGTGTGGAAAAGTGTTACCTTGGCAACAGCAAGCATGCCTCATTACCAGATGGCATTAGCTTTTATCTGTGGCATCCCATAGCAGTTGCAGAAAAGTGACCCATAGCCCATCCACAAGCATCCTACTTCTGACCTAGTAGTACCAGCTACTTCATAGAAAGACATTCACTGGCCCATCTGCAGTGTGTTCTGGTATCGGTCTATCAAAAGTTCAAGGTTACCACAGCCCAGGCCATACAATAGCCCAGGGAAGCTCATTGCCAGGAAAGGGAGGTTCTGGCGCAGTGAAGGAGGAGGAGGTAACAGGCAGCACCTTGTCCCTGAGCCAGGACTCACTGCACAGGAGTGCAGTTCAAACCTGTGACACAGTGACTGCTGGCAAACCCAGAGGCCTGCATGGAGAGATGCAGCAGTGAAGGGAATAGTGGATGTGAGGGGCTGCACCATCTGGTGCTGAGGACTTGGTCATCCTGCGTGGGAGAGAGCAGTTGGCCAGGAGCCATCCTAGAGAGGGGCCAACTAAGCTCAGAATTCAGATCAGTTGCTGGCTCCATCTCGTGGCTCCCAGCTGGGCCAGAGGAAGGTGCACTAACACCTGCAGGACGAATGAGTCTGGTCTGTGCCAGAAGGTGCAGTCTCATAGAGACTATTTGCTACCTCACCAGAAGGCTCCTGCTAGCTTCTGGGGTAAATCAAGGCAGGTCAGGATTCTTTCTCCACAAGCTGTCGACCAGAGACACGCCTGGAAGTGGACCACCCTCTTCCCCTTATTCTTACTTGTTTTTGTTGTGATGGTGGTAGTTTTGGTTTTATTTTGTTTTCTCCCTCATTGTTTGATCTTGTTTACCATATATAATTCTAGTTTTAGGGATTTTTTTTAAATCTCTTATTTTAAGAAATTTTGTTTATTTGTTGCAGGGTCTCGCTACACAGCTCAGACTCACAGCGATCTTCCTGTCTCGGCTCCCTCAGCGTTGGGATTACAAATGTGTGCCTCCATGCCCAGTTTCAGTGGCCAGCATGGTGTGCCTGAGGTTCTGGGCTGACCTGGAAAGCACAGAGACCTGAGTTCAATCCCCAGTACCACATGCAGTGCCAGCCCCAGAACCCTGGGTGTACCATGCCAGCCACCAAAACCAGGCATAGTGGTGCACACTTCTAATCCCAGTGCTGGGGAGGCAGAGAGAGGAGGATCACTATGAGTCTAAACTGTGTAGTGAGACTCTGCATGCAATAAATAAATAAAAGAAAATAATTTTTTAAAAACTAAGGTGGAGCCGGGCGTGGTGGCACATGCCTGTAATCCCAGCACTCGGGAGGCTGAGGCAGGAGGATTGTTGTGAGTTCAAGACCAGCCTGAGCTACAAAGTGAGCTTAAGGCCAGCCTGAACTGCATAGTGAGACCCTGTCTCAAAAAGACAAAAAAAAAACTAAGGTGGAAAATATAGACGAAATGGACAGATTCTTAGATATACATGAATTGCCAAAGCTGAATCAAGAAGATATTAAAATCCATAATTACCCAATATCAATCAGTGAAATTAAAGATGTAATTAAAAACCTCCTTGTAAAAAAGCCTAGACCCTGACAGATTCACTGCTGAATTCTACAAGAAATTTAGAGAACACCTAACACCACTACTTCTCAAACCCTTTAATGAAATTGAAAAGGAAGCAGTACTCCCAGATTTATTCATGGAAGCAAGAATTACAATGATACCAAAACCAGAGAAGGACCCAACTAAGAAAGGGAACTACAGGTCAGTCTCCCTAATGAACACAGAATCAAAAATCCTCAATAAGATGTTGGCAAGCAGGAAATCATCAAGAACACCAAGACCAAGTAGGACTCATCCCAGGGATGTAGGGATGGTTCAGTATACATAAATCAATAAATACAATACATCATATTAACAAAAGCCAGAAACAAAAATTACATGATCATCTCAATAGATGCAGATAAAACTTTTGACAAAGTCCCGTACCCACTCAAGATAAAGCCCTACAGAAAATTGGAGTAGATGGTCTTTAGCTCACTCTGATACAAGCCATCTATGACAAACCAACAACAACATTCTAAAGGGACAAAATCTTGAGAGCTTTGTCTAAAGTTAGGAACAAGACCAAGGATATCCACTGTCTCCACTCTTAACATAATCCTGGAAACTTTAACCAAAGCAATTAAAAAAGGAATAATGATAGGAAAGGAAGAGGTTAAATTATCATATTTGCAGATGACATACTGTACATAGAAGACCCCAAAAGCTCCACTAAAAAACTGCTAGCTTTAATAAGCAAATTTATTTTTTTATTTTTTTCGGTCTTTTTGAGACAGGGTCTCACTATGCAGTTCTGGCTGGCCTTAAGCTCACTTTGTAGCTCAGGCTGGTCTTGAACTCACAACAATCCTCTTGTCTCAGCCTTCCGAGTGCTGGGATTACAGGCCTGCGCCACCACGCCCGGCTAATAAGCAAATTTAGTAGTGTAGCTGAATACAAAGTCAACACTCAAAAATCGGTAACATTCCTGTACATGGGTACTAAACTCACTGAGAGAGAAAATAGGGAAATAAGACTTTTTTTTTTTTTTTGGCGGAATCAGGGATTGAACTCAGGTCCTTGCGCTTGCCAGGAAAGCACTTATTCCACTGAGCCATCTCCCTGGCGCAAATAAGACTTTTCATAATAGCAACCAAAAATATGAAATAACTAGGAATCAGTCTAATGAAGGATTTAGAATACATGTTTATTGGAAACTACAATGCTGTGCAAAGAGGAGATTAGGGTGGATATTAGAAAGTGGAAAAGGGACAGCCAAATAGGTCAGCAGATTAAAGTGCCAGCTTAGGCAAACAGTGGTTGGGGTTCGATCCCCTGGGGGCCATGCCAGCCCTGCTCCGGGGTCTCGCTGAGACCGCAATTGAGACGGGCATGGTGTTGCACACTTGTAATCCCAGCTCTTGGGAGGCTGAACACAGGTGGATCCGAAGGAGCCCAGCGTATGTAGTGAGACCCTGTAGGCCCTGTACTAAAATACAAAAAAAGAAAGAAAATGGAAAGATATCCTTTGCTCTTGGATAGAAAGAACTAATATAGTGAAAATAGCCAAACTTCCAAAACTGCTATACAAATATAATGTAACTCTAATCAGAATTTCATAGCATATCTCACAGAATTGGAGAACACTCCTAAAATTCATTTGGAACTGGAAGAAACCTAGAATAACAAAGGCAGTTCTGGGCAACAAAGGCAAGACAGGGGACACCACAGTATCTGACTTGAAATTATACTATAGAATAGCTACAGTGATAAAAATGGCACAGTGCTGGCAAAAAAAAACAAACAGAAAAATATAGTAAAATAAACCAGACTTGAAGATCATTGGGATGGATTAGAAGGCACAGAAACCACTCCAGACATAGCCACCTTACTGCGTGGGTGTGTGTGCGTGCGTGTGCTGAGACTCACTCAGGACTCTGCGCCTTCCAGGCAGGCACTTACGATGCTGAGCTCTATCCCTGACCCAGCCACCGTATCTTTGACAAAGGTGCCAGATACATTCATTGGAAGGAAGGTAGTCTCTTTAATAAATATTACTGAAAAAGCTGGCTCTGCACGTTACCAAAGATTAAAATTGGACCTATATCTTTCACCAGGCACCAAACCAAATTTGAAATGAATTAAAAATCTAAATATTAAAACAGAAACATTAAATCAAAGATCTAAATATTAAAACACATATTAAATCTTTTGAAAACAGAATAGACAAAACTTCTAAAGACATTGGTATAAGCAAAGACTTTATGAAGAAAACCCTAATCAGACAGGAACTATCACAAAGAATCAACAACTGGGATATCCTTTTATTAAAAAGCTTTTACACAGCAAAAGAAACCATCAGCAGAGTGAAGAGACAATGTAGGAAAAAGTGTTTGCCGTCTATTCCTCAGACAAAGGATTACTATCGAGAACATATGAAGAACTCAAAAAAGGCTGGGTATATAACTCAGTGGCACAGAACTTGCCTGAGCACCAGGTCGAGTTTGATTCCAGGTACCCCCCGCAAAAAAAAAAATCATTTCCAAATTTAAAGACCCAGTTCAAGAATGTAGATCTGAGATGAATACACAATTCTCAGATGAAGAAATACAAACAACAAATAAATATAGCAAAAAACATTGAGTCTCACTGGTCATTTCAGAGATGAAAATTAAAACAACACTAAAATTCCATCTCTCCCCAGAAAGAATGGCTATTATAAAGAAATCAACCAGTAACAAATGCTGGAGGAGCCATGGGAAAAGGGAACCTTTCTCCACTGTTGGTGGTAGTGTAGACTGGCCCAACTCCTATGGAAATAAATGTGGCAATTCCTCAGAAAACTGGGATTGGGGGTCCCATGTGGCCCAGATATTGCCACAATATCTGGGTATCTTCCCAAAAGAATTAAAGACATCATGCCAAAGTGATATATTTTCACCCATGTTTATAGCAGCATAATTTGTCATAACTAGATCTTAGAAACAATCCACCCACCCATTGAACAAAGAATGGATTTTTTAAAAAGTCTTTAATGCAGTTGAATACTATTCAGCTGTTAAGAAGGATAAACTGGAGGCTTTTATAGGTGAGTGGATGCAACTTAAGACTATTCATAAGTGAAGTAAACCAGCCACACCTATATAGACATTGTCTCCCTAGTGTGAGAAGCTGAAAGAGTAAGACTCAGTACAGTAGATGCTGTAAAATCAAAGAAATTTCAGAAGGAAAGAGAAACTGGGATGGAAAAAAGAAGGGAGGGAATTTTATATATATATATGTGGTAGTGATACTACTGATTTAGTTCATGTAAAAGAAAGGTTTCTGCTAATATTTGCACAATTAAATGACTATCTTGTATTGAACTAATTTAGAGATAACTGTGTGGCATAATAACCATTATTACCCTTCTATTATCTTGTTTTGAAATTTTGGGGGTTTTCTCTAAGATTTTTTAAAAGGATGGGGAGGGAGACAGCTCAGAGGGACTTCGGAGTGGTGTCCGCTGGCACCCGTGCGCCGTACTTGTGTCCTGATGCTGCGCATTCTTTTCTTTCCCTTTTGTATTTAGTGCAGGGTCTACAGGGTCTCACTACACAAGTTGAATTCTTAGTGATCCTCCTGTTTTCAGCCTCCTAAGCACTGGGCTTACAGGTGCGCACCACCATGCCCAGCCTTAGTCTCTGGACTGGCACAGCAGGCTGGGGATCGAACTCTGGCCCCTGTGTCTGCCTAAGCAGGTGCTTTAATCCGCTGAGCTATCCGGCTGGCCCTACTGCACATTTTAAAGTAGAGTTGAGTAGACTTGGAAAGGCCTGTGCTTATGCATTTGATGCTGTTTGATCCTGTGGTTCAGCCCTGAGAGCAGTCCCAGTTAGGCTCTTTGGTTTTTAGAGCCCTCGTCTTTGAGATGTATTTCTAGGGAAATGATTCCAGGGCTGTCAATCATCTCAGAGCAGCACAGGAGGGAGAAGGAGGAGGGGGCAACACCAAGCAGGGCAGCAGGTGGACTAGGTACACGACATTCCCTGGACCGGGTCATTGGCGCTGGTCTGTTTTAAGTCTTCTGTAATGGAAGGGTGTTAAAAATTAAGCTGCTTGCCTGGCAAGCACAAGGGCCTGAGTTCAATCCCCGGTTCCGCCAAAAAAAACTAGTTCCATTATTGGGGACTAAGAGGAAGACAGACGTGGGCATGTCCATCCCTAGCACTGGTTGGCACATCCTCTAATTTTAGATTTTTGCACAATAAACATTTCTAACTTTTTTAATGTTTTAAAATACCAGCATTCGCTTTAAAAACGTTTTTAACACAAAATTTCTGCTATCTTTAATGTTTCTGAAATCCGTCTTAAGAAGTAGCTAAGGCAGTTCATGAGTTAGTTTTGTTGTCTTCAGAAAGCAGTTGCTTAGTTGTCTGTGCTCCTTAGCGAAGACAGTTACAGCAGGCAGTCGGGAATGGGGCCCTCACAGAAGGCGCTGTTGGGCTCCTCTACTCCAAGAGCAGAGACAGGGTCGCTTTCCATACTTGTATTATAAGACTGTGACTCTGTCGCCATCCCTCTATCCTGCTGTCCCTTCCAGTAAGCTGCTTTTGATTAATGGCTGACTTGCTAATACTACTGTTGGGGCTTCCTGGCGTCCTTAAGTTATGATTCTCAGGTACACAAAAGGACCCACCAAAATAAGATACATTTCTGAGCATATGCCGCCTCCCTTTCTCCCCTTGGATTACGTGGGGATGGTACTGGTAGTACTGGGGGTTGAATCCAGCAGTGCTCTCAGCTACAGCTCTCTTCCTTTTTATTTCTTATTTTGAGTCAGGGTTTTGCTAATTTGCCCAGGTAGAACTTGAACTTGCAGTCCTCCTACCTCTGCCTCCTAAATGCTGGAATTACAGTTCTGGCTTAGCTTTCTCTTAAATATAAACAAATGTATCATAACCTTTCCTTTAAAAAAAAAAAAAAAATTGGACTGGCCAGATAGCTCAGCAAACTAAAGTGCCTGCTTAGGCAGGTGCAGGGACTGGGGTTCAATCCCCAGCGTACCATGCTGCCCCACGCCCAGGCTGTGCTGAGAGGAGGACTGAGACTGGGCGTGGTAGTGCAGGCCTGAAATCCCAGCGCTTGGAGGCTGAAAACAGGAGGATCCCTAGAGTCCTGCCGGGATAGCGAGACCCTGTGGACCCTGTACTAAATATATATATATATATATGTGTGTACACATTAGAGTTTAAAAAGAAAAATTTACAAGTGATACAGAATTTCACTTAAAGTAATAGAAATTTCACAGTATTTGTTGTAATACATAGTGTTGTCTTCCAACCAGTTACTCATATTACCAGATAGATAACATGCATGTAAAATTTAAAGAAGAAAGAAAAAGTGAAAGAAATGTGTAAGAAATTTAGAAGAGAAAAATACAGGGGCCGGGGAGCTAACTCAGTACGATCCTGAGTTCAATCCCTGGGCCCCCAAAAGAGAGAGAGAGAAATACAAACAATTGAAAAAAGGAGATGAGACAAAGCATTGACTGCTCCCTTCTGTAGACCAACAGAAATGCATGGTACAGTTGTCCAAACCGTCCTGCTTACATACATAGATAAATCTCTTCCCCCCACTCCCTCCCCTGTTCTTCTCCTCAACTCAGTAACTCTTTTGAATAAGGAGACAATGCAATGTTTGCACATGTGGGTCTGATTTATTTCACTTAAGAGTATCTTCTCTAGATAGAAGGCCTTTGTTGGACATATCTTTTTCTTACCATCTTTATATTCTATATTTCTTTAGATATATAAAACTAGAGACATCAATCCAGCACCTACACCATCGAAGGACCCAGACGTTGAGGTCCTCACTGGTACCCAGGCTAGGCAAGCCAGCAGGAAGGTGCTCGTTGGGGTCAGTCAGTTGGAAAAATGTGGGAATGGGGAAGTCCGGAGGGATGGGTAGAGGTAGAGCGACGCCTTCAGAGAGTGGCTTCGGGTTGTCCTCAAAGGGTCAGGACGCTGCATGGGGCTGAAGCTTTTGCTTTACGTAGACCCAGAGGGCTTTTGCACACCCAGATCTGCACTATCCAGCCTCACTGGGACAACACAGGCCCCAGGACCTTGGGGTCAGTGCTGGGCTAGGTTGGCCTTGTGGTAAGCAGAGGCTTCCGGAGGCCTGAGCAGTTACCTGAGTCCCTGAAGGGCGGCATTGTTTCCATTGTTCGTGCTGTGCCTATTCCACAGCTCCTGTTTCCTTGGCATACATGGAACTGCACTTTTTTAGGTGTTCTTAAAATCTGTAATATGTGCTTCTAAGATAGTAAAAGCACTTAAATATATTTCTAGGATCATATTTCTTTTCTGGAGTTAAAATTCAGCTACTTTTCTTTTATCTTCAGACTTTATTTTTGCCTTGCTTCTCCATTTTTGCCAGCTCCTATAAATAGATAATTCAACCAGGAGTAGTTGGCGCCTGCTTTTACTCTTTGTATTTCACTCGATAGTCCATGGGTGTAAGTGGGACTGTGGCAGTGTGCAAGTGGATATGCTCGCTAGTCTAGACTCGAGACCCACAAGACCCTCACCTTGACAAAGATAACCTGAGGCAGTACCAGCAGGGCAGGTGCTTCATACATCAGATAGCAAATGTTAGTGAAACTGCTAGAATGTGTGAGCCAGAAGCATAAAGTTGGTGCTAGGTGCTTGGTGAGTCGGGGCCCACAGCATCCATAACAGTCGCAGGGCGGGTAACAGTGCTAACATTCCCCACACACAGCAGACTGGCAGTCCTCTCCTCTTTGTACAGCCCTGCCCAGGGGCACCCATGTTCAAGTCCACACACTCACGTTTGTGCTTCATGTTCTGACAGGTGACTTTGGGGAAGGTGTTGAAAGTGATTGTCGTCATGAGAAGCCTGTTCATTGATCGAACTATCGTAAAGGGCTATAATGAAAATGTCTACACAGAAGATGGCAAGGTAAGCCTTCTGGAGTCCTTGTCTTTATTTCCTGTATCCCAGAATAAATGGTCCCCAATGAATGACATTAAAAACTAGCAATCATAACTAAAATGATCCGCAAACAGATTTGTCAGTACAAAGATGAGCACTTTAAGAAAAAATATTCTCTCTGCTTGCATTTTTCATCAAGGTTCTGCATTTTCCTCCCAGCCTGATGCCCTTAGTTGAATTTCTAATTTATCACCTTAGACCCTAGTTGCCTCATTAAACATGTCTTCTGAGGAAATGGATTTTTTCCCAAGTCAACCAGCACATCTGTAGCCCAGAGTTCAGTGTTCTCCTTTTCCTAGAACCATAAGGAAAACTAGTTCATTTGAGCAACCCAATGACACATTTTTTCCACGAAACTGACAACAGCTCCAGGAAGTCGTAGATGCTCAGCCTGCACACCGAATGCTGCGCTCTAGGCAGACAGGTTCCTTCTTCCATGGGTGATTGCTGCGTGGAAAGTTCAGCAGTGTGGTTCTCTAATTCCCTTTGGCCACACGGTCTCCATCTGGTGCTGCAGAGTGCATCAGAGGACGCTAATGGGAGCTGACAGCCTTCATTTGTGCGTGTTCCCAAGGGTGATGAGCGCCCTTCCCGAGGCCCATCCACATTCTCCTGGTCGCTGCCCAGCCCGTCCACCTCCCTCTGGAATCTCCTGCGTGTTTGAAAGTTTGCCAAACTTACACTCACCATCCAATGGCCACACCGTGGTGAGGACATTGCTGTCCTGTCCATGCCAAGTGATACATGGCTTCACACACGCGTGTCCAAAGGGCACAGCCGGTGATGTAAGATCTGTGTGCCCACCCAGTCACGCATTTCTGCCCCCACATGGGTGTTGACTACACTCACTTCCAGGATGGTGTCATTTGCTGAAGGCAGATTTCCGTGTTCCTCTCTGATAACCCAACTTGTCCGAGGGGCAAGTATGGTGAGTGAGTGTGCAGTGAGGCACAGCAGCCTGTGTGTGTGCCCCGGCAGGGCTGTTCTGCAGTGGTCACACTGAGTGCTGTTCCATTCGGCGGCCTCCAGGTCACGCCTGGTGTGAATTGCCTGGCTTGCGAGGCTGTGGGAAGGGTCTAGGAGAATAGAGCAGCACAGAGCAAGGGTGTAGTGGGCCGAAAGTCAGGATACAGTGCGGCGGTACACACTTAACACAGCCATGAGGGTGGGCAGATTTTCCCTGCTCTGGGGTACCCCAACATCGTGTTGACCTAACTGTCCTCTAATGAGCATGTCCAGAATAATGTCCGCAAGGCACCTAGCACCTGGCAATTAATCAAAGCAGCACTGGAATGAATCAAGCCCCTTCAGATGCTTCTTTCTAGTCTTCTCCTCGACCTGCAGGTCCCCAGGGTCCTCTCTCCCTCCACTTACTCCCCTTAACCCTTGTTGTCCCCTCTACTCACACAGGATACCTGGACAGTCTTTCCTCTCTTCTGACACCTGAGTACCCCAGTCTTCCTTCCAAACACACACATACATACACATGCATGTGCGCGCGTGCACGCGTACACACACACACACACACATCTGCTCTGCATGCAGGGCCCTCCTCCTGTTAAGCTGCCTCACCTTGGCCCCTCCTTGTCTTCCACCTTCGGGGTCCCAGGATCTCTACACTGACTGCTCCCTCTCACATGTCCAGTCTTACTGCTGTCCCAATAAGTGGGCCCACCTTGGCTTCCAGGGCAGTCCCCTAAACACATGCTGTGTATGCAGTTCTCCTGCTCATCTCCATCTGCCGCTCACCAGAGGAGGAAGGTAGAAAATTAAGAGGCTGCCACTGATGGGTCTGCGGTCGAACATCGCACTAGAGATCAAACCTAGAGCTTCACCTGTGCTGCGTAAGCTCCACCTCTGAGCTCAAAAGCTCGGTTTCCTTGTTAGGAAATTCTTTGCTTATCTCCCTTATGACTCTTAAGAGGAACACAGTATGTGGTACTTTTCTAACTTACTTGGTCACTCAGTTTTCTTTTCTCCTTTATTCTTAGAGCATATTATGACATTAGCATTCTGTGAGACATAAAACCCCAGCTCCTTTGCAAGGCATAAAGATGCCTCATGATTTGGCCCTGCCTTCCTTTCTGACCTCATCCACTTCTTTTTTTTTAATGTATTTGGTTGTTACAGGATCTCATTACACAGCTTAAACTCATGGTGATCCTCCTGCTTTCAGCCTCCCCAGCACTGGGATTACAGACATGCACCACCATGCCTAGACTCTGGCCATCTCAGCCCACCCTGAGGGGCAGGGCTAGCACAGGAATCGAACCTCAGTCCCTGCGCTTGTCTAAGCTTGCCTAAGCAGGCACTTTAGTCCGCTGACCTATCTCACTGGTCCCTCACCCATTTTGTTCTTTACACACATCTCATCCACTCTCCAGACTTGGTTGCCACCAGAAGCTCTGGGACATGGCACACACATGCAGACATTTAGCCCCTGCCCTGGGATGGTCACCTGTCCTCCCTAGTTTGTGCTGGCTGAGACTGTCCTCCTTCCCACCCTCCCTGTTTTCCCCACCACGTCCAGTCTGAGCACAGTCCCGGCCTGCATGGGCTCTGCAGATGGCCGGCTCAGACGTGCTGCCACCTGACAGTGCCAAGCGCCCCTCATTGCTAACACAGCTGTGGGATTCAGAAATGTTTGGCCAGTCCTAGAATCTACATCATGGTTGTTTATTTACATGTCCATTTTACAGGTAATAAAAGTTCTAGCGATGGGCCTGGGAAGCATTGCACTATCCAGACCTTGCCTGCAGTGGCTGTTGAGTCCTTCTAGCGCTCTTGTGGCATGCCAGTATAGGTACAGAGACTTAGTCCTAAAGAGTATGGTGTCTGCACACAGCCACACAGACCCTGTGACTATGCTGTGTCCCTAAGATATGATATGCCTTAGTGCCCAGAATGTAGTAGAATCCCAATTCTACATGGAAAGGGAAGAAGATAGAGCCCACTTGAGATGTGAAAGTGCACAGCTAGAAGGGAACATAGAGAGTCAGAAATGAGAAGTGGAAGGCGTCGTGGCTCCTGCCTGCATCCCAGCGCTCTGGGGCTCTGAGGCAGGAGGATGGCAAGTTCAAGCCTTGCCCAGACAGTTTGGCAAGACTTTGTTTCAGAATTTTTTTAAAAAGAGGTAGAAGAGGAGCCTGGAGATGTAGCTCAGTATGAAGGCCCAGGATTCAAGAGGGGGCAACAAGTATTGTAGTTATACATAAATCCAAGAATGAAGGAGACACTCACAAATTCCTGCATGTACTGTCCTGATAAGAGAGCAGCATGATTTCTTTGCTCATGAGAAAGATGATGGGTGTTGGTAATCTCGATTCAGTTATGGCTGACGTGAGATGTACAGTGGGGTGCCCTTTAAGCTTGATTGTCTGCTTGATCGGCTTGCAGCCACCAAGAGCAAGGGTAAAGCACACTTTGGGTCTGTCTAGACGTGTGGAGGTGTGACCTTGTACCCTCTCTGATCCCTGGCCCACTGTTCTCTGCTCCGCTTTCCAGCCACCCTAAACTGAGCAACTTTGTCCCACCATGCCCTTCTACCGTGATATTCCTGCTTTGGGGCTGGCCAGCCATGGATTGAGTCCCTTAAAACTGTAAGCCAAACCAAGCCTGTCTTTTCAGTTGTGTCAGGTACATTGATCCCAGCAACAGGAAGCTGGCTATTATGGTGGGACAGGAGTCTTCGTGTCCCCTTTTTACAGTGCATACACAGACCCACATGCAAAGCAGGGACCTTAGGACTGGAAATAGTAAGGCTGTGAGACCACCCCCTCTGCCATCAGAGGCCACGTCTGGTGGAACCACTATTCGTTGGCAACTGACTGCCCCTCCCAAGCACAGTGTGGCCCATTGATTAATCCCTTTTGTTCAAGATACATTACAAGTGATAAAAAATACAGCACAGCGATGTTGCCAGCATTGTTCTCTAACACTGGACTTGCTGTGTGCATGTCTACATAGTTATATCTGTATAGGCACTAGTGCGCTCAGAGCATGAAGTGTCTCGTGCATCCCGCACAGCTGTAGTGTTTGGTGAATCTTACTGGTAGAACTTAGGTATGGTCTACAAGAACAGATTGCTCCTTGCAGTTTAGCTCTTTTAGAGACGGAGCCTTGGGCCAGTTCATTTGGGAAGGCGTGTTCTGCCTCCTCCCTGAATGCAGCCCCTGGTGGGCTTAGCCTCCTCCTGTGTGGTTCTCTGTCCACCACACCCTAAGCAGCCCACGCATTCTAAAAGGTCTCATTATCCCTGTTGCTCTGTGAGCAGCCCATTGCCACCCTGTTTCCAGACCCAGTGGGTTTTCCCCATCAGAGTCCTTCCAGCAAGGCTGTCACTTTGCAGTAACAGCCACTACCCTGATGCCATGTCTCTGCCTGTGATAAGTATTTTTGATACCAAACATAAGTAGCCTGCTTCCTCTCAAAAAAATAAAAATGCTGTTCCGACTTACCAACCTCTATTCGTTGTAATCGGGGAGTAAGAGCCGTGACTCAGCATGTTAAACGGCAGGGTTAGAGGAGAACCTGGCCATTGTCCTGTTTTACACCAGTCAGACTGAACTGAAAAGTACAAGTGTCTCGGTTGAATTTATCTTATTAGGGGATTTAGGTTATGTTAATGCTATAGCTTCATTAATTACCCCATATCAATAAAAAAAAAAAGGCAGCTTTTAGCCTCCAAGTGAAAGAGAGGCAAAGAAATGGTGGTATCAAAGGAGACCTTCAAAGACAGCCAGAGCTGTCTCCAGGGTAATTTCTGATCCCGTATTCTTCCCACTTCAAAGCTGGGTGTGTGTGTGTGTGTTTGGGTCGAGGGGGCTGGGGGAAGCTTGAATCTGATTTCTCTAATAAGTGTTGGCATCAGCCCCGTTTGATATTAGATGCAGGGAACATTTTGATTTGTTATAGCCTTTGAAATTGTTCAGACGACCTTCAGTAAAATGGCCTCTTGTTATTTCTGGGAAGAAGGGTGAAAGCAAGGAAAGGGAGTCCAGTTTAATTCCTATGCAGAGGATGCCCGAAATTGTGCTTTCAGCAGTTTTTTAGTAACAAATACATGTCCTGATTGAAAGTGAAAAGTTAAAGAATAATAGACCCTGACTCTGCGCTCCTCGGTGCAGTGTGTCCACTTTTTCTCCCTGGGCAATGCGGACCGGTGGAGGAAGATGACCACACAGAAGTTTGTGGTTTGGGAATCTTTAGCAGCTGGGAGGATCCGCCTTCACTGCCTGGGTGTGGCCTCCACTGCCTGGGTGTGGCCTCCACTGCCTGGGTGTGGCCTCCACTGCCTGGGTGTGGCCTCCACTGCCCCCTGTGTGGCTTTCCGAGGCGAAACTCCTAACCAAGTTGAAACCCTTGGTGGCGTATGAATTCTGTTTAGAAGTAGCCATTCTAAGGCATTTAAAAGTCAGCACATGTACCGTTTTTTGAAATGAAATAAAGAATTGATAACTGTCTGAGGGCCTGCGAGCGTGGTCTGTGCTGCTGAGTGATTTTTAGCAGCAGTGGTTATCGCAGCAGCAGATCTCAAAGCAGATTTGTAGTGCGGCGCTCTGCAGCCGCCCCGCCCGAGGGCCGGGCCAGGGAACATGCAGGGTGCTGTAAGCAGTGTCTCCCGCAAAAGCAGCCTCTTCCTCCCACCTCTGGACACAGATCTGCTTTCAAATTCTGTACCCCAAATGTGACAGTGAGCGGGTTACTTCATTTCTCTGGGCCTCAGTTTCCTCATCTGTGTATTAGAGACGATGTCATCATCCTCAGGCTGGGAGATACAGCAGGATAACTTGGGTTGGAGTACAGGCCAGAAACAGCAGTCAGCAATGCCATCTGCCCTGAGCAGTCATGACAGAGGTGGTGGTGATCGCTGGCAAAGCCACAGTGACTTTGCTGTTGGTGCCAGCCCACCCTGAGTGTTCTTTGCAGTGCAGAAATTTGATTTGTCACTATTTCTGCTGGCTGCTTCGAGAGGTCATTTAGCATCGTAGGGTTTGTCCCAGGAGAAATGTGTCTGCTGAAGTGCTTGGTCATCTGCGTGCTTGTTGTACTTCCCCTGAGAAGAGCCCCGGTTCCCACCCTAAGATGCCGTTCCCCCACATCCTGAGGGGATGGCATTTTCTTCCCTGACACACAAGGAGGCTTGCGGCTCCCAGAACGCTCCTTCCTTGCATATCGTAGCCAGCAAAAGAACAGGTAGCCATGCCCGCTTTTGCAGGGAATGAGCTGCAGCTAATAAACATTCACTCAGATCTTCCTGGCTCCTGAAATGAATATGAGAAGATCTTCCTTGCCTGAAGGAGAAGCTGAGCATTGACTCCATGGTGCTCATTTAAATAGCTTTCTTTGGCATAAATCTAGCAGAAAATCAAGCATAAACCACCTGCTGTGTGCTCCCTGCAAAAGGACAGCCCATTGTTATCAGATCCCTTTTCCAGCCCTGTGCACCAGGTAAATAGACCACATTGTCCAGCAGCCCTCATCACAGATGGTAGAGCAGTCCCTAGGGTCCTGAGTCATATTTTAAACCTCCTTCCAAAAAGAGCAGCACCCTGGCTTTGAATAAGCATGGTCTGTTCAGCGAATCCATGCTTAGCTGAAGAAGCTATCTCTTAATTAAACCTGTGCATATTTCCCTCTAGGTTTTTTTTTATTATTATTAAAACATCTCATACTATTCCTAGTACCAAAAAAAAAAAAAAATAAAATAAAACATCTTATGCATAACTAAAGGTTTTAGAGTAAAAGCTGTAACCTTGTAGTGCATGCAGATTCTTTGCTGTCATTTTGTGGCTGTTTGTAGCTCAGTCTGCCCTGGTGTGATGTGAGAGGAGAGGGTAACAAGGCACAGCGCGGGCCTAACACTAGGGAGAGCTCTGTCAGCTCCAGGTTCAGACATCGCTGTTACTCTTCCTGAGATTTAGATTTAGAATCGTTGGCGTCTCCCTGTCATCTTGGCAGTGATTTGGGGAGAACTAAAAGATGGAGAAGTCATTCTTATTCACCTTGCAGTCCCTGGATAATCTGTAGGTGCTGCATTTGTTAAACCCTGGCTGGGCTAAACTGCAGCAACTGAAAAAGTGACACAGACCTGCCTATTCTCCCCAGTATGGCCCACCACCAGGAGCAGTTTTCTTTTACGGAATTGATGACGCAGGAAATGAATCTCACATCTTTCTTTGGAGGTCTCCTTCAGAATTGTCGTTGTCACTTTTCCTCCCACAAGTTGTTAACCTGTCAAATTAAGACTGATGCTTGGATATTTTTTAAATTGTCATGTTTGTCCATTATTTGGAAGGAGTGGGGGCAGCGACTGAGGGTTGTGTCACCTTTCTGGAGCACTCCTTAGTGAAGTAGGAAGGGTGTTTGTTTCACACGCGTGCACGCGCACACACATTGTGAGAGTCACAGGAAGCCAGAAGTGAGGGGGAAGCAGCCAGGAGAACCGAATGTGCGCTGGGCACGGCCCCGCCTCACTTCTGATGTCCTCCCCAGAATAGAAGCAGAGCTCAGAGCACAGGTCAGATGCAGCTCTTCACTTCCTGTCTGCTCAGAAGAGGCTCCCGCAATGGCTCCTCCAGCTCCCTGCAACTCCAAATCAATAATGCAGCATCCAGGCCCACGCACTCCCGTCTTCAGTTTCTGCCTTGACCACTGACCAGCCCCAGAGGCCAGTTTCAAGAGACCCATTCACTGGGCATTTCAATTTGTTCAACTCGTGACCTGGTATATTAAAGGCCACTCTTCAGGGCCTCAGGGATGTGCCGAGGGCCCCCTCGTTTAATCTCTTCCTGAGTGCGGTCCGGCCCTGTCCTGGTGGTGCTGCTGCTCTTACTGCATGAAATTGGTTCTGAGCCCTTGAAGCTGTGAGAAGGCAGTGTGAGCAGAGGAAACCAAAATGATTTTTGGTGGAATGAGCTGCTGGGAAGGCTGGGCGTGGTGGTGCACACCTATAATCTCAGTGCTCTGGAGACTGAGGCAGGAGAATCACTGACCTGTACAACATTGCAAGTTCAAACCCAGCCTGGACTATCTAGTGAGAATTTGTCTTTTAAAAGGAAAAAAATGAGCCACCAAGTTCCCTGTGTGTGCTCAAGAGTAGCTGACGGGGACTAGACTGGGTTTTCCTGAGCCCTGCCTGTAGTTCATCTTGGGCCAACCAGGTATCCAGTTACCTGAGAACACAGCAAAAAACAAGAGCAGGCTTCTGGGCCCACTGCAAATCTCACTCATAGAAGACCCCAGGGCAGGGATCAGGGAATCCATATTTAAAATAAAAAACACTGTCTTCGTGCTTCTGGTCCCAGCCAGATGTGAGCACCACTGAAGGAAACCTCCAGAGAAGCCTTCAGGTAGCCCTGGGGTGCTCAGGGCCTTTGCCCTGTCATGCAGAAAGTCAAGCTGCTCCTGTAGCAGCCACACCTGCATGGTTTGGGGACGAGGTGTACGAGTACAGGGCCTGGCACGGAGCACACTGAGCCTGGCGCCTGGGCACAGCAGGTAGTAACGAACCACACTTAAGGTGGTCTTACATGTTAAGGGATTTGTAAGTGTTGGAAGTGTAAAGGGAAGACAGCAGGGATTGAGAATAATATTTATTAGATATGTGACTAGGAGTTATCTCTCTAATAAGGTGACCTTGAGCCTGTAGAAAGTATAGATGTTGTCACAAAAGGGTTTGTGAGAAAAACATTACAAAGAATACCAGAAACGCGGAGGTCCTGAGGCAGGATTGGCTTGGCACGTTGAGTTGGAGATGCAGTAGGGCTCAAGGTTAGGAAAGGGCCAGAGTGTAGGAGGGATGTGACTCAGCAGCACAGCGCCAGCCTGGCAAGCGCAAGGCCCTGGGTTCAATTCCCAGTAGCCAGAAAACAAAGAAAAGGACCAGAGGGGTCTGGAAGGAACTAGTGCCTCGAGGTGACTTCACCATAGCCCGTCACTTCAGCGCCTCACCTGCCGATCTACACAGCAGAACTGTAGGCAGGGCATTGGAGAACTCTCAGCCCCAGCCCGATGCTGTGCTTCCCCTTTCTCAGGTGTGATGAGAGCACAGTAGCTAGTGTCACACCCAGAGTCCGCATTCTGAAACCACTGCTAATGGTGCTTACCTCTTGCCCACAGCTTGACATATGGTCCAAGTCCAACTATCAAGTGTTCCAGAAGGTAAGTTTTGCTTTCTGTTTCTTACTCACGAGTCATTAGGAAAATGAGAATTGGAGGACTAAGTATTGGTCTCACATTAGAGACTCTAAAAAGTAGAAAAAACCCAACCTAAAATCTGCTTATTTTATAGGTTCTATTTATATAACATTCTGGAAAAAATAAACGCTTAAGGCAAGAAATCAGATTGGTGGCTCCTGGGGGAGTGGGAGCAAGGGATCGACCCTAAAGAGCCATGAAGAACCCCCCTGAGAGACAGCCTTGTTCTGGGTTTAATCCTGGGTGAAATGACACATCGTACATTTTGGTCAAAATTTAAGTGAACTACTTCCCTAGAGGGTAAATTTTACTCTGTGTAACTTGTACTCAACCACTTATCGGTCGAATTATTTAAATATGAGATGACCAAAAATTGTGTTTTTTCATTAACTTTTAGGCTGGGGAGATGGCTCAGTGGAATAAGCGCTTCCCTGGCAAGCGCAAGGGCCTGAGTTCAATCCCCAGTTCTACCAGAGGGGAAAAAAAAAAAAAAAAAAAGCTCATTAATTTTTAAAAGACAACAGGAAATATAAAAGTGATAATTTATCCAATTTGTTCAAGAACCGACTGGTTAAAACGACACCTGCCCAAGTGACACTCAGGATACTCTGTAAGTAAAGCTGGTTGAAGTCAGCTATTAAGTAGTTAAAAGAATCCTAGGCTTGAGAGCTGTTGCACGCCCAACTCTATTGTGAATGGGGTTCTCAGAGCCTAGGGGCCTCCTGGGCAGTGCTGCTTTAGGCCTGGAGATGATAACTAGTTCAGCTGTTGGCTTCCGGAGAACACTGGAGGGCAATGTTAGGAAACACTGGAAGAGAAATGCGTTTTCCTGGCCCTTGATAGTAAGAGTCCCTGCCCCAGCCAGCTCCATCCCTGCGATTAGAGTGGCTCCCTCAGGGCAGCAGCCGTGTTTCTGGGCTGCCTCTGCTCTTCCCAGTGTGCCAGGTAATAGGGTTTTTAGGTCCCCCAGCAAGCTCGCTGCAGCTCCTCACAGAGCCCCTTGGCCATGCATCAGGCACTATGCCGGGTGCTAGGGACACAGGAAAATGAGACACAAGGAAGGCAGCGATTACAGGCGCTGTGCCAAGCTCAGCAGGAGCTGCTGCTTCAGAAGAGGGTGGTCAGGAGCCTTGATGGGGCACAGGAACATTGCTGTGGTGGTCGGGGCCTTTGCGGACACTGTGAGGGAACCATAGTGGTGAGTACAGGAGGTGCCTGTCCTAGGGCCTAGGTCAGGTGAGGGCTGCTAACCTGGTACTGACCTTGGATTCTGTTGTCAGTTAAGTGAGAAACCACTAGGAAGCTTCCTGCAGAGGAGGTGTGGGATTTGGGGCTCTTGGCCCTGTTTGGTCCCCCACTGAAGTATGCAGGAGCCTGGGGCTTTTTCTTTTCTTTGTTTTTGTTTGTTTGTTTTTGTTTGTTTGTTTTTTGTTATTGTTGTGTTTTAAGGAAGGGTCTACAGGGTGTTCAGGGTCTCACTACTAGATTGCACCTGTAGTGATCCACCTGTTTACAGCCTCCCGAGAGCTGGGATTGTAGGCACACAACACGGTGCCCAGTCCCAATTGCTGTCTTACCCCGCTGTGGGGGCAGGGCCGGCACAGCTGGCCCATGGATTGAACCCTGGACCCTGGACCTGCTTGCAGGCTGGGGTTTTTTCTTAATGGAGTGAAACTCACATACATTAACTCCTTTTTTTGTTTGTTTGTTTGTTTGTTTGGGTTTTTTGTTGTTGTTGTTGTTGTTTGTTTGTTTTTGTGGAAACCCGGGATTGAACTCAGGCCCTTGCACTTGCCAGGGAAGCACTTATTCCACTGAGCCACGTCCCCAGCTCCACATTAACTCCTTAAAGTGACCGATTCCTTGGTGTTTGGTACGTTCCGTGTGTGAGGCATCTGTACCCATCTGCAGCACTCACTTCCCAGAGGCTGTCCTGCTTCTGACGCAGCTGCTCTGGGTCTCCCTCTAGAGGCAGGGACAGCAAAGGACAGAGTCACTCACAACAGGAGCCTTGGGGCTGAAAGATACTCGTTAGGGAAGCTTGGCACATAAGTACTAGCAGTGCATGGTCTCCTCACAGCACAGCACAGCCTGGGGTCCTGAGGCAGAGGAAGATGCTCGGAAACACCAGCTACAGCCGCACAGTGGGGCCTGATCACAGTGATAGTGACTGGCAAGGGGGTGGGACTGTGCATCGTGGCCACATTTCGGAACTTGAAAGCCACCCCAGTCGGACAACGAGGAGAGGGCAAGGAGAGACTGAGAAACATGACAGGGGCAAGACAGTGATCCTGAGAAACATCAGGAGATTTTTTAAACTAGCAGCTAAGTGGTGGGATTCTCACCCTGACTAACTATATATGCTGATTCCTGTGAGCCAAGCAACTGCACTGAATTTAACAAGTGTAATAGAAGGGTCACACTCCAAATGCCTGCCATTCTGGTCTTCTAAACATGTACTTCTTGTCATGACATACCAGCTATTACTATACTGTCCTTTTTTAAAGGGTAGTAAATGAGCCCCAGATTTTCTGATCAAGGAGATTATGGGGCCACAGAGGAATGCGGTTGATGATGGATAGTGTGCCTGGGGAGAGTCACATGGAGAGAAACCTTTCTCTCAGGCTTCCACAGAGAGCAAATTGGCCAAGCAATGGCCGTGACTCATCCACAAGGCTGACACTAACAAGGGATCTACAAAGAGCAGCACAGGGTTACAGGATAAACCCTGAAGGTACCTGATCGACCTTGCGCTTCTTGTTCTATAGGTCTTGCTTTATCTTGGTCTTAACCATCCAGAAGAAAAGTATAAAAATGGAGGTATATAAAGTAAAATCATATTAATATACTGAGCTGTGAATGGCTCAAGTCAACAACTTCTGTGGATAACCCACTTCTGTTGTAGACTGCTGATCTGTGTTGGATTGTTTTATTTTTTTTAAAATTATATATATGTCATCCTGCCCCTTCTGACACCCGTTTCCTGAGAAGCTCCCTAGGTGTACACTGGGGAAATAACATGCTTCTCCGGCTACAGCCAAAAGGCAGAGCCCCTCAGCTGCCCTTGCGGGTCTGTCATGCCAAGAGCGACATCTACAGTGGGGGCTTACGTGAGCCGCCAGAGCTGTGCATTCCCTTGCTCTCAGTGCTCACAGCCTGTCCGCTGAAGCTCGCCTGCTTCCCACTAATGATTCTTGAGCATTGCTCACTACCAGTGTCTTGTTTGGCAGGGTAGTGAGGGACATTAAGCAGTTGTAGGTTTTCCTTTGGCCCAGCTTTTATCACTGCACTGTCTGTGACAGAGCAGTGTGTTACCTCCTGGCTCCACAAAAGGCCCAGGACACTCGAGGCCTCCCAGCCTGGAACCTCGACTCAGACCGACAGTGGCCCAGTTTCCATACCAGTGCTCCGTAGCAGTGCGCTGGCACATATTGGCCTCTTCATATTTTTCTAATGTTCTTTTTAGTATGAAGTGGTTTTGGATGC
Organism: Ctenomys sociabilis; assembly: GCA_004027165.1. Classification (NCBI taxonomy): domain Eukaryota; kingdom Metazoa; phylum Chordata; class Mammalia; order Rodentia; family Ctenomyidae; genus Ctenomys; species Ctenomys sociabilis. The sequence continues at coordinate 105,573 of PVKA01003470.1, forward strand.
AAGAGGCAAGTTTACTAGAAAAATTGCAAATGTGTGAAATGCAGATTTGGTGTGGCATAAAGAGATAGTGTTGTATTTTTATCCTAGCTGCCCAGTGCTCTTTGTGTTTGGCACTGCAGACACAGAAGTGTTGTTTAAACTTGGTATAGACTGGCTGTTGAGGTGTAAGAGCACTTCCAGTCCCTTCCTTTCAGCTTACATAGCAGTGTGAGGCAGGAAAGGGAGCAGCGTTACCGGATCACCTCCACGCTGCAGAGTGCTGTGCTGTCTCATTCGCACAGAGCCCTTCCTGAGATTCCTGCACCTGTGTTCCACTAGCCTGGCCTCTTCTACCAGCCTGTACTGAAGAGCAATGATTGACAACAGGTGGAGGTGCCCTCTGATTAAAACTGAAATCACTGTGTGTTGTCGGGCCAAAGAATATATCAGAAAGTAATGTGGGACAGAAGGAAATGTAGTCCTTTCTCCTTCAACTTTTTTTTTTTTTTTTTTTTTGACGGAACTGGGAATTGAACTCAAGCCCTTACACTTGCCAGGAAAGCTCTTATCCCACTGAGCCATCTCCCCCGCCCCTCTCCTTCATCTCTTAGCTAGCCCCTATTGTGTGGAGCAGGTATATTCCCACTCTGTGTTCCTCACCTGTGAAAGGTGGGGCACAGGTGCCCCATGTGGTTTTCACCGTTCATGTCAGGCAGGCAGGTGGCGACACACAGACCCTCGCAGGACAGTGGGCGCTCTGTGCACTTCGTGTTCTGAAGGCCTGCTGAGCCCTAAAGTGATGGTTAGGACTTTGGGCTGAGAACACAGTGAGAGAGGATGAAGCGGCCGCATTCCTAAACTCTGCTTTGTAGGATCAGCTATCTCTCAGAATCCTATTTTCTTCCTGTCCACCCATTTAAATTTAGGGTGTGCCAGTGGCTGTTGTTTGTAATGCTTCCCTGAAGAACGCCATTTAGAAACAGTGGTAAACATTTTTGTCACCGTCGTCAGCCTGTGTACACCCAGCCAGGCAGACTGGCCAGGGTGGGCTAGCCTGCCTCAGTAGTGCAGGTCAGAGTACCCACAGTAGCAGCCCATAGCAAAGGAGGCTCCGGTGGTCACTAGAAGGGGTTCATGTGGGAACTAGCCCCCAAATTACCTAAGGATGGGGATGGCCACTACCCCAACTGTGCCCACTTCTGGCATAAACCACTAGAGAGAGGATTTCCCACACACACACACACAGCTCTGGGGCAGAACCCTGAAGACTCCCTTTCTCGAGCACTCATTTTGTGGTTGCAACTTCTGCATGTGGAATGTGTTTTCCTGCCCACAAGTGACGGCCACAGCCACCATGGACAAGGACCTACTAGGAAGCCTGGAGCCCTCTGAGATCCTCCCTCCCAGGACACAGGAAGCAGATGGGGAAGGGTACAAGAAAATCAGCCAGGAGAACGAAGCACAGCACAAGCAGATTCTTCTGGGCTCCACCTCACTCCCTGAGTTAAAGCCTGGACCCCACAGTCCTGCAGCAAATCCCACCGCGGGAGGCGGAATTCAGCCTTCCCTTTGTGTGCGGGCATTGACTCTGTCAGCAAGCCCTTTTCTGTCCCACTCATTAGACCCTGTACCCAGGCGTGGGGAAGTGGCAGCAGGCCGAGGACAGCTTGCTGCGGGCTGCGGCTGCTAACAGGTGCCTGTCATTTACCAGGCTCCCCCGGAGCTGCCTTGCACTCCATCCTAGGGCGAGGAAGCTTTTTATAGCCAGCAGATCTCCAGCAGAGTGGACTCAGAGAATGGGGCTTAGAAATAGGGGACCCTCTGAAAGGGCAGAATCACAAAGAGCCAGGAAAGGTTCCAAGCGTGTTCATATTTTTCTGACATTTAAACTCTGCAGGGGCAGTCACTGTTTTGATCTTTAACCCCCTCATTTCAAAACAGTGTATTTTCATCCAGTAACTTGGGAGGCATGAGGGCCAGGTTGTAGCTGCTTCCTGTATTAAATCCTGGCAGGTGGCTGAAGAAAGGGTTGCAGAGTGGGCTGCCCCAGGCAGGTGATGAAGAGTGGGGAGGAGTCAGAGTGGCCAGCACACAATACAGCCGTAGAGGACACAGCGTAGCCATCCTAGCTGTGCAAGCGCAGCCCTTGGTCCATGATTGCTGTTTGACCATCGCAGAGAGGAGGGTGACCCATTCGGCCCTACACCAGTGGTGCTCGGCCATGGCCAGGTGGATGTCCAGCAGGACACCACCACTCCGTGGTCCCTGGATCAGGGATGCTTCCTAGTGGCCACCAGGTGCTTTTTAGTAGAAGGGACTGAGTCAGCCCTAAAATACTGAGCTGTCTGACAGTTGGGTGGGCCCTGATGATAGGTTGGCTCTGCTGAGCACCTCTCCTGCCGTCACCTGTGCCTGAGTACAAGTCCATGAGGGCACACTGTCCTGACGTGAGAGTCCACAGAGGGCTGGTGCCCTTGTCACCTGAGCACAAGTACATGCTGTGGCATATCAGGAAATAGCCACTCGATCGTCTTACTCTCCAGAATTTCTTCCTCGCAGCCTCCTTGACATGTCCTTTCTAGAGCCCCTCCCAGACAGGAGAGGCTGCAGTTGAGGAGAGGCTCCAAGGCCAAGCAGTCAAGTGGAGGGACCCCGAGGCCTTTGCCTGGTCATCAGGAATGGCCACGTGTCCTGCAGGTATCTCAGCCATCCATCTCCAGAGAGCTGAGGACCTTTCTCTGCTGAGAGAGGAGAATAGTGCTTTAAACATCGAGTGCGTCACCTTGTTCTGTCCTCGTGGCTCAGCAGTGCCTCCCAGGTGCAAGGCGAGTGGCAACATCACAGAGGCTACAGGCGCCCCTTGGCGCTGCCTGGTGGTGTGCAGAGCACACAGGTTGGCCTAGCGACAGGCTGTTCTGAAGCAGAGTCAGGGAACTTCCGGGTCGTCCCACACAGCCTCCCTTCCCTCAGCTGACAGTGAGCCTAGAAGGGTCCCCAGGTTAGGCTGGCTGCTGAGATCCTCTCCCCAGCACCTCAGTGGCCCATGTGACACTAGTGAGTGACACTGACATTCACCTGCCCCTAGGGATGCCCAGTTCCTTTCTCCACAGGCTCTGGTCACAGCTTGCCCCTCATGAGGGCTGTCAACCCAATACACTGCTGACTTTCTTAGGGCTCGTGGAGCTGCCCTCGCGGTGTTTGTTTCTTTCTTCCATTCGCAGTCATTCGTCATCACAGAGCCGAGGGCTGCTCACTTTGTCTTCAAGGGTTGCACCATTGCAGTACAGGCTCCCTTAAGCTGAACCTGCACCCCAGCTTCCCCAGCTCAGCACACATGACTGCAGGCGCAGGCTGCCCAGCCCTGTCCTGGCACCTCCTCTAACTCACCTCCTGTTGCAGCTCCACAGTGGCCATCCCGAGAGGCCGAGAGCCGTGCACACTTCCTCCCTGGGGGGTGAATTTGCCTTGGTGTCCGCATCTGTGAAATGGGGGGTCCTGCAGCCTCTTTGCAGTGCTGTGGGCAGCAAGCCTTTTCCAGTAAGTCTCCTCCAGCCGTCCCTCTAGGGCAGGTTTGGACCACAGGTCTCTTGCTGCCTGGAGCCCCTTCTTGTGTCTTGGCCACCCCTCTTCCCACTGTCCCATGCCAGGACAGGTGTGGCGCGGCTCTGTAACGGGGTGACCAAGCCTGCTCCAAGGGTTGAGGGCTTTGCCTGGCACTGCCATCACCCCAGACCCGCCCCTTGCCTTTGTCCGGAGGTGTCTTCCCCAAGGGAAATCCAGCCAAAGAGGGGCACACAGCAGCACCCTGGCACAGCCATCCTTCCCAGGGCGCTGCAGATGGAGGTGGTGCTGCCCAGATCCTTCCTCCACAGCAATGGGCTACATGCGCCCTGATCCTCAGCCTCTGCTCTTTCCCAGTCACCCAAGTCGGGGGGGG